>RJWM01001158.1:0-101542 GCA_004363535.1 Dasyprocta punctata
TGCCAAGGACCCCCAAAGGCTGTAGGGTAGAGAGGTAGTCTGTGAGGGGCCAGGGAGTGGGCAGTGTCAGTGTGGACTGTAGCTGTAAAGGGATTGTTAAATCTCTCAGCTGATAGAGAAACAGGATCAAGCCATGAGACCAGTCGTGAGGCCCCTGGAAGCCCCAGGAGACCTCTTGTTTAGGGGTCCTTATTTCCTTTTGTCCTAGCCAGACTTATTTCACACCGCCTGCAGTCCAGGGTCTGCATGCCCTCCCGGCCCGCCTTCTTTTAGAGCTAGGAGCTACGGAGTGGCAGGGCTGGGCCCCAGCTTGCAGCCTCTAGGCCTGCCGGCCCTGCTTATGGCAGGTTTACGATGTTTTTCTCCCTCCTGAGTAGTGTTTGGCTTTTGGTTTCTATGGCAATGCAGGAATTTCCTAATGGCCTGTTTCCCATTTGGGCTAGGCAGACCTCAATGATGACTCTGCTGGCTGTGTGGGGCGGCAGCGAGAGGGAAGGCACACCCTTCAGGACCTCCATTTCACCTCCCCAAGAGCCGACCCCCAGCCCCGGTCAGAGGCCGAGGACAGCCTCGGGATCCAAGGCTGAGCTCCTGGCTGGTGCATCTGTGCAGTCTCGCTCCCTCCTGAGCGGAGCCTCCTGGAGCTGAACTTCTGCAGGCCACAGAAAGGGTGGAGGAGTGGGGAAGTCGCAGGGCCCCTGCAGCCACCTCTGTCCGGGAACCAGATAAGACGGATGGGCTGTCGGCAGGGAAGAGTGCACACGGCCCGCCCCGGGAGGCGGCAGAGCTAGACCTGTGACTCTTTGCCACCGTAGACACCGCTGGGTTCCAGGGGAAACACAGGCCAGTCCTGAGTGACTCTGGGCCCAGAGGCCCTGGTCCTGGCTCGGGGCTGTGCCGAGCATACTGGGCCGATATGAGTGACCCTTGGAATTCTTGCCGCAGGCCTGAGAGCAGGAGCTGGCCCGGTGCTGCCGACGACAAGGTCCAGGCGCACAGGATTCACATCGACCCTGAGGCCCAGGTGGGTGCAGAGGCTGCCTGGCCTGGCCTGGCCTAGCTCAGCGTCGCCCCCCTGCAGAGGAGCTGGGCGCGGTCCAGGGGCTCACCTCTCCTGGTCACCTTCACCGGGGCTCTCGGATACTCAGGACAGAGACTGAAACAGAAGGTCGTGCCCCTCTCCAACCCCTGTTGAGCAGATGATGGGCCCCGCTGGAGTTCATCCTGGTCCCCGGCAGTGCCACCTTTAGAAGAAGTCGGCAGTGTGGCAGAGGGGGTGGATGCTTGGTGGCCAGTGGTCTCAGCCCGTGGGATTGCAGCTAGTAGATCGCAGGCCGCACGTCTGTCTACTTAATCACCTTGTTGTGTACAGCGGAAGTCAAGGCAATGGCTGTGTCCTCAAGGGAAGTAAGGACTTCCGCCCTGGGCATGAGGAGTAGCCAAGTTGCCAAGAGTGAGGTATCTAGACCCAGCTCTGAGTTTGGGCAAGGCGGAGACCAGAACCACAGACCCAGCATGTGGGAGTCCTGGCATCCGGGGCCTGCTCTTGTCCACTCTTTTTTTTTTTTTTTTTGGTCCTGGGAATCGAACTCAGGACCTCATGCTTCCAAGCAGCGCTGTGCTGCTGAGCTATATCCCTGGCCCGCTCTGGTCCACTCTCTACATGGAAGAAAAGGAACCAGGGCAGGGAGAGGAGGCTTCACCAAATCCTAGAAAGGATCTACACTTGTCCCTCCCTCACCAACTACCCCAGTCCCTGCCACGTCCCTGCCACGCCCACGTCCCACAGGCCACGTGTTCAGCACCGCCACAGAGAGCTGTTCTCATGCAGGCGGTGAAGGTGAGACACTTAGGAGTCCTGAGGTGGGGGAAGCCAGGGACCAGAGGAACCCAGAGGAGGTCCATTTCTCAGCCAGGGCTCAGAGTGGGCTTCCTGGAGGAGGGGTATTTCCTGGAAAGAACAGGCAGGCCGAGGGGTGTGCAGACGGACGCGCACGCAAAGGCCCGGAGGTGAGACTGTGCATCCCAGGTTCAGAGAACAGAGAGGCCTGCGGTGGGGCGGGGCTGGGAGCAAGGGGTGAGGCTCGAGTTGCTCTTGGGTTTCACGTCCACCCTTTTGCCTCCCATGCTTTCTCTGGTGGCCCTGTGGCCCCAAGACTCTACGTGTTGAGGCAGGGGCATCAGATTTGGCCTGGACAGATGACCAGGTTTGACGAGGGGCAGGCGGGAGGGGGCAGCGAAGTGCAGACCTGCGTGCATGTGCGCACTGCCCAGGTTCCCTCACAGGTAGCAGACCCGGGACCAACAGAAGACAGCTTTGGGATCCGAAGCTCGGTTGTGTCCCCTTCTCCCCAAGAGGCTCACGGCCAGGGGCTCCCCCTGCCCAGTGCTTTTCTTCATCATCCACTCTGAAGACCAGGCTGCTAGCAGCTCGGGCTGGAGAGGGATGGATTTTCCATAAGCAACAGGGAAGCCCTTCAGCTGCTGCCCCCTTTTTGTGCTTAAAAGATCATGGGCTCCGTAGGTAGCCATGAAAACATCCCAACCCCACCCCTGCAGGGCTGCAGGGGTGCGGGGCGGCGGGGCTGCATCCTCCCTGAGAGACACAGGGCTCTTTGTCCCCTTGCTGTTCCCACCCTCTGGCTGTGGGGGTGGGGCCAGCTGGAGCCAACGAGGAGGAGGAAACCGCAGTTAGCCTAGGGCTAGTGCAGGGTACCCTGGAATGCATCCCCCAGGGCGGTCGAACAGAGATGGCTAGGGCTTCAGGCCCCCAGGGGACCCCCAGGGACCACACGTGAGAACACAGGAGGCACTTGGCCTTCAGGGCAGGAGCAGGGTAGTGATAGAGGTTTCTTGGAGGGCTGAGACCTACGAAGGGCTAGAAGCAAGTGGCAGGGTGCAGCCCGCAGGCCTGTGCGCCCAGCCTGTCCTCTGCAGCCCAGCACAAAGCTGGGACTCAGCCCAGGAGGTGCCACCTGCTCATCTGGACGCGGTGTTCACCTCTGTTCAAGTTGAGGGTCCGGAATCTGACTTGGTCATGGGGGAGCCAAGAAGCCCACTGCGGCTTCCACGAGTGAATCTGCGGTGGGGACTCAGAACTTGGGAGCGACTGAGTGAGGTGCACCTCTACTCGGGGGTCATCTGTAAAGGGAGGCGCAGGAATTCCACTGAGAGCCCTTCAGCGGATGGGCTAGGAGCCTGTCACATTCCCCGGCTCACAGATGGTGAAACTGGGGCTCAGAGAGGTGCAGTGACTCACCAAGTTCCCAAGTGGTAGAGCAGAGACCCAGACACACACTGAGGCCACCACTGAGTTCAGATCTACAAAGAGGCTGCTGCATGGGTGGCTGGGGGAGGGGCAGTGGCACTGATGACCCTGCAGTTGACTCTCCCACCCTACTGGCAGGGGTGGGGAGGGCCTCCATCCTTCCAGCTTCTGGCTCCTCTGACGCCCCCTCCCTCTCCCCACGGAAGCCGCCTCCTGGAGGCTGAGCCCCACCCCCACCGACCACAGCCCATCTGGCCCCCATTAGAGGCCAGCCTCGCCTGCCTGCTTGCCCAGCAGACATGTGTGAGAGTGCTCAGGTTTCTCGGGGCTTTTCTGGGGTCTGACTGGTATAGAGTTTTGCTGCTGCTGCTGCTGCTGCTGCTGCCTTAATGGGGGCCAACCTGGGCAACAAGACCCTCCCCTTTGTCTGCCAGGTGGGGGAAATGGGAGGGGTCCTATTCAACCAATAGCCTACGCATTGCGCAAGCTGTGACCCTGGAGAAGGTGAGACACAGGCTTCCCTGTGCCCAGTGCTGGAGGCTGCCTAAGGCCAAGCCCAGCACTTTCCTGCTAGGATGGGCATCCTTTCCCTCCCACCCCGGCCTGCTGTCCGTGCAGCAGAGGCTTCTAAGTCACCTCCCAGGTGGAGGCTGGGACCTGAACTTGAGCCTGACCCTAAAATCAGGCTGCTCTGGCCACCAGCCCAGATTCGGCCGCAGCAGCCACCGTGGCCTTCCCCAGTGGGGCCGGCGCGTAACCACTAGGTGCGGTTAAGTGCATGTAGGTAGACTGGCTCCTGTGTGTGTGTCGGCCTGATGTGTGTGTGTGTCTTTAAACACGCGTGTGAGTGTGCACATGTGCCTGTTCACGGTGGTGTGGGTGTGTTTGTGTGCCTGCAAGCACAACTCTGGGCTCCAAAGGGATGGACAAGACGCCCAGGGCAGAGACAGCCAGCCGGCATCCACCGAGGCCTGGCACGGTGGGGCAGGGTGGGGTGAACCAGGCACGCACCTTAGGCCTCACTCTCGTAGGACGGCAGCCCAGTGAGCAGCAGGCGGGCCTCAGCCGCCGGGATCACACCAGAAGACACTCGACCAAGCCTGGGATCTCCGTATGGGCAGTCACCTCGTCTTCCGGCCCCTCAGAATGGCAGCAGCAGTGAGGCCACCCTGCCAGCCCAGATGAGCGCCCTGCACGTGTCTCCACCCCCCAGGTAGTACACAGTCTTGGCCTTCGAAGCCTCACTCAGATCCCACCCTAATTCCTGACCCCTCCAGTCTCACCAGGTCCCACCCTGACCCCTGACACTTGACCCTTGCCCAAACAGCTTGCATTCTGTCTAACTCCCAAACCCCGCCAAGCTGGCAGAGTGGAGGCTGGAATGGCAACCTGTCTCTCCTCCACATCCAGTGCGGATCCAGCCAGAGGCCTCCCACGCAACCGGGACTGCAGAGTGGACCTGGGCTCGGAGGTGTACAGGATGCTTAGGGAGCCCGGGGAGCCCGCGGCTGTGGAGCCCAAGCAGTCGGGCTCCTTCCGCTACTTGCAGGGCATGCTGGAGGCCGGTGAGGGCGGTAAGACTCCCAAGTCCTTGTCCTGCCTGCATCCCTGCTCCCCGAAGTGCCCCCTCTGACCTGCCAGGCACCGGCCAACCCTCTGCCCCTCCTCGCGCCCCCTGCCTCACTGGCCATACTCTCCCCCAATCTCGGTTCGGAGGTCCCAGAAATGGAGGTCTGACCTCTTCTCCGGGCTCATCCCACCTGTGCTTCCGGTTTCAGGGGAGCGGCCCGGGCCTGGCAGCCCCCGGAACCTCAAGCCCACAGCCAGCAAGCTGGGCACTCCGCTGAGCGGCCTGCAGGGACTCCCGGAGTGCACGCGCTGCGGCCACGGCATCGTGTGAGTACCCCACCCCGGTGTCCCAGGGCCCGGCGGGGCACGCTCGAGCCCCCGAGGGTCACCTGACTCTGCCGTCCTCACCCCGACCCCCATCAGGGGCACGATCGTCAAGGCTCGGGACAAGCTCTACCATCCCGAGTGCTTCATGTGCAGCGACTGCGGCCTGAACCTCAAGCAGCGCGGCTACTTCTTCCTGGACGAGCGGCTGTACTGCGAGAGCCACGCCAAGGAGCGCGTCAAGCCGCCCGAGGGCTACGACGTGGTGGCCGTGTACCCCAACGCCAAGGTGGAACTGGTCTGAGCCTCGCCCCGCCCCGCCCCGCCCCTGCCTCATTGAACGCCCCCTCGTGCCCGTGTACATACGTTCCCCCTGCCTCTCTAATAAAGTGCCTGGTTCAGCCTCCGAGCAGTGAGCAGGCCACGGCGGCCGTGGGCCAGGAGATGCGCTCGGGGGCCAGCGGCGGCCCAGGCATGGGGCGGAGGAGGGTGTAGGTGAGAGCTGGAGGCGGCCGGAGCCCTGCGCCGTGAGACCCTGCACAGCTGCGCGTGCACGATAAACGCCCCGCCGTCCCCATCGGCACCGCGGGCAGGGGCGGCCCCGGCAGCCTCGGGAGTCTGAGGCCAGCACCCGCCCGGGCCGGCCGTACCCCCCGGGCACCCGCTTCGGTCTCTGAACCCCGTTTTTCTTTGTACTTTCTCTGAACCCCGTTTTTCTTTGTACTTGCTCTCTCCGCCCTGTAGAGGGCGCCCTTGTTTTTTCCAGCGTGAGGGAGAAGGCTGGTTTTAGAAAGAATTCTTGCCTGCGGCTGCTGGTTTCCCCAAAGATGCTCCGTTTTCTTTCCAGAGGCAAAGGAAAATTCCCCCTCCCTCATTCCTGAGGGAGACCTCACTGTCCCCACCCCATGGGTCCCGTACAGACTCACATTTGTTAAAAATGCATATACATAAATGGTAACAGCCTGGCAGCTGCGTGTCCTGGATGCGGGGCCTGCTGGACCTGCTCACTGGGCTGGTTTGCTCTGGGGCCTGCTGATGCGGTGAGCCTGAGAGTACGTTGGTTCTGTTTTCAATTTTGTGCCGTCACAAAACACAAAAGGCTGTTATCAGCTCACACACTGAGTATCAGCGGGCACCGGTACCTGCTTCCTTGAGCTCTTGCCAATACCCTGACCTTTTCGGCTTTTAAAATCTGGTAAGTGAAACACAGCGTGTAGTTGTTTTAGCTTTTCATTTCTCTGATTACTAGTGATGAGCTTTCAGTCACTCAGCAAACGTTTAGAGTGTGCTTGCTAGGGGCCCACAGCTGGGGTAACAGAAAGGAAGTATTTCTCTTTCTCTAAGAATAGTTCCTGTGTTAATTACTCTAAGCCTTTCTCTCATTTTTCCAAGGTGTATTTAACTTCTATTAATGATTGGTAGGAACTTTTCATAACCTTGTAAGAGGATTTGATGCATCTGACCTACGCCGCTGTTCTGATGACCACATCCCCCTGTTTTAACTGCTACTGAGCCAGAGATTAATAGCTAATCTCCTCATTTGTTGTTCACAAGCATGTCAGGGTTATTCTTGTGCTTTTCTGGTTGTTAGTTTAGACTTTGTATGCCAGACTCTGGAAAAACAAACCTCCTTGAACCGTGACTAGGGTTTCCCTGAATCTAGAGAGGCACTGACAAGAATCTATCACCTGGGGGACAGGGATTTTGCTCAGCGGTGTAAGTGCCTGCCTGGCAAGCGCAAGGTCGTGCATTTGATCCCTGGTACCAAAAAAAAAAAAAAAAAAAAGAATCTGTCACCTGTACTTACTCTGCCTTTATTCAGGTATCACGTTTGTATTGTAACTTTTTATTTCCATTTCCTTCTGATGGATTTGTCCTAGGGATTCCTTCCAAAGGCTCTTTCCACCCTAGCCTCTGTTCCCCGAGGGAGCCTCCTCAGGGCAGTGGACAGGTCCCTCCAGAGGAGTGCGGCCAAGAGAGCGGGCTGGAGTCCTTTGAGTTTTTGGCCTAGTCCTGCCGGTGGCCCTGTCCTCCCTTGTCCCGGTCTCCTTTCTTTTCTTCCATGATCAGCTCGGCTCTGGCGCCTGCTCCTCCACCCACACACTAAGAGTCACACTCCCGGGGGCTACCGCTGAGTAGGATGAGAGAGTGGAAGAGCCTGCCCTCCTCTCCCCACCCTGCCTCACCAAAACACTTGGCCTGGGAGTCGCAGACCTAAACAAAGTGTGTGACTGGCAGCCACGGAAACCATTAGGCCCAGGAGTGAGTGGAAAAATCCCAGGAGCTGCCCCGCCCTCCCACGAGGCCTCACCATCCAGACTGAGCCGCACCTGCAGGGTTGTGGCTCCAGCGCAGCCCAGCCTGGGCCTCCTGGCGGGGGTGAGTAGAGTGGGTGGAGGCCAGGAGGTGCCCATCTGCTCCCTCCGTTGCCGGCTTCCAGGCCCAGTCTCTACCCAGTGTCCCACCCACCTCTTCTGCCCAGGGCCCTAATTGGGCCCAAGTGTGTTGGGCCAAGTCTTACAGGGTCCCTGCAGGACAAGTTCTCTACAGAGCAAGGTTTCTGAGGCCCAGAGACCCAGTCAAGACGGGACACCAGAGTCGCTCTCCAAGAAGGAGAGCCAGATCCTGGATCCCATCTCGGTGCCTCCAGCCCACCGACTGGAGAGCCAGTTTTCATCATTGTTCCCGAACTTAGATCCTTACCTCGGGGGCCCTGGACTCAGACCCCTGGACATTAACCTCTCCCCTGCTCACTCCATATGGACCCTGAGATTGGCTCTCAGATCAAAGGCCCTTCCTCGTCCAGCCAACTTCCACTCACTCTTCAAGGCCCATCTGACCATCTCCACCCCCAGAGCAGTCCCCCAGTCTGGGGCCACACAATCAGGTGTTCCCCTCCACAGCCCCGTTGCCGCACTCCTTCTATTCCTGCCCGTGCCTCTGGCCAAACTTTTCCCCGGGTCGGAGCCTAGCCGGAAGCTTCCGCTGGCCTGCCAAGACCCCAGGCCGGGCCCTGGGTCCAGCACCCACCCTCACACACCCATTCGCGTGCACACACACACACTCACCTTGCCTCCCGCCACCTGCCGCCATGCCTCCCGCTCCAGGTCTCTGCAAGCATGCTGCCTAAGGTCCTCGAGGGGCGTCAGTCCTCGAAGGCAACACTCCCTCCTGCATCCTCAACCGCATCTCTTTCATTCAATTGAATATCTACTAAGAATGTACTCTGCGTCGAGCATTGTGCTACACACTAGGAAAACATTTCCAATATAAGCAACGCTACCAAGGAAATGAGGAGAATATTATAATAGAGGACAGGGAGTTGCTTCCTAAAAGGCCGAGACCTGCGGTAGAGAGAGCGCACCCTTGTGACTATCCCGGGGAACTGCATTCTAAGAAGGCGTGGCGGCTGCGGTGTGAGGGAGGGGTGGCCATAGTGAGGCGGAGAGCATGCGGGGAAGGGAAGGGGAACTCTGTTCACCCCGTGAGCCTTGGTACGGACTTCGGCTTTTACGCTGCGATGGAAATCCAGAGGCGAGGTGTGACCTGGACTTAGGTTTTAACCAGGACTACTCTGGCTACTGTATGGGACAGAGACAGTAAGGGGCAAAGGTGGAAGCAGGCGAAGCAGCCGCAGGCATGACTGCGTTTATCACTAACCAGTTCCTAACCGGCCCCGTCCCTCGGCCTCCGCGGCCCCAGCTCCAGCCAGGCCCTCCCTGGACAGTGTGACAGCCCGTTCCTGGCTTCTCTGCTTCCTGCCATCCATCAGTCCTTTTTCTACATACCGGCAAGGGGTGGGTTTTTTTATTTTTTATTTATTTATTTATTTATTTATTTTAACGCAGTGCGATGTCGCTGCTGGCTATGAAAGTTTCACGGCCCCTCCTTGCCCTCAGCTCAGAGTCTAAATTCCTGGCCCCTGCTCACACAGTCCCATGAGGTCAGCAGCCCTGCTGATCTCTGCCCACAGCCCTGCTCCAGCCCAGCTGATCTGTAAATTCAGTATCAAGGCCTCTTCCGACCTCCTACAGATTTCCTTGACCTTTCAAGAAGTTCAAACGAAAACACTCCTTCCTTCTGGTCCAGTAAGTGAGACAAGCTTTATCATTCCCTGCCTTCCTCCCTGAGAACCAGAGACCAGGGCAGGCAGGAGGAGCCCAGATGCTGCTTTTCACCAGCTCTCCCTTTGCTGCCAAAGCCCAGTCCCCAGAGGGGCTCACAGCCCGTGCCCAGCGGAGCTGGCTGGGGGACGTTGTGTCCTGTACCGTGAGGCCTAGGAGCCTGGGCTCCAGGCTCCAAGGGTCCCTCCGAGGTGCCATCTGGGGAGCACCCTTTCACTTCTAGATCCCCTGCCCAGCTGTGCGCACTGCAGCACTGCCCTCATTCCTGGCCAGCTGATGGTTTCTTCTGTCCTTGCACCCTAGACCAACCTCTGACTTGCTCTTCATGGCTCTATGTAACTTCCTGGTTTAGCACTTGCCCACACATTGTCTGCTTCTCTAATCCTATTCCCTCAGCACCTCTAAATGGACGTGGACCCTATATGAAGTTTTGAGAGAATTAAAGGGATCTCTGTCCTCCAGTGCCTGCCACAGTGGGGAGCTCTGTCTGGACCCCCACCAAAACCAGACCTCGGCCTTGCTGGTGTCACACACAGATCCATGCTGGCTATACAGCAGAGGCTAGAGATCCCCGGACAGGCTGCCAGGGACCTCAGTGGCACATACTGTCACCAAGTGGGAGTCCCAGAGGGCTTCTTTTCCAGGTCCTTGGTGTCCTGAACAAAGAATTGGACAAGAAGCACAGAAAAAGTGGCAAAGTTCTAGTTTTACTGGCTGCAGAAAAGGAGTACAGATGTGGCAAATGTTAAAACTTTACAAATTTATGATGGTAAAAGCTGTATTGCCATTAATCCCCCCTCACTTCAAACTCACATACCCCATTGTTCTTGTTTTTGCCATTTTCTGAAGCAGTTCTGGAGTCCTGTTTCGTGTCTTTAGTTTGGCTGTCTTGGCTGCCTCAATGTCCTGAATTGATTTAAAACATTTACCTTTCATGGTCATTTTGACTTTCGGGAAGAACAAGAAGTTACATGGGGCCAGGGCTGATGGGTAAGGGGTGAGAACACACTGAGTGACACTTTGATGAGCCTGTCTTTCCATTGGATGGCACTCAGCAGCAGCTTTCACTGTATTTTTTTATCACACCTTGCAAGGACGTGCACGAAAGAGAACGTCCAGAAGAGCTTTAGAAAATGCAAAAGAGGGGCCAGGGATGTAGCTCAGTGGCACAGCGCCTGCCTGGCAAGCACAAGGTCCTCAGTTCCCTTCCTGGTACCAAAAAACAAAACAGGAAAGAAAAAAAAAAAGCTTGGAACATAGAATAGGGGCATTTGGGTAGATTAATGTCAGAATTTTAGAATTTGTGGCTTCCTGAAAACGAAAACACTAGGTAAGTGGAAGCAGCTCTTTCTGTTTTAACTTCCTTCTCTTGGAAAAAACTTCCTTTAGATCTAAAGCCATAATTGGGGTCAAGAGGACCCCTAGTTAGAGCTTCTCTACTCCTGCTCTATCGTGTCAATTTGAAGGTCAGATGTTCAACCATGAGTTTTTAATGGTCCCACAGTGTCTTTTGTTAAAAGGGATTTACTAACAAAATTAGGGGCAATTCTCAAATTCCAGCAAAGGCCAAAGCTGATTTTACCTGTTGGGACTATGCCAGGTCTCCTTGACCTGCTTAGCCAGCAGGTGGGTCCTGCTGCATGGTGTAATAAAAACATCTGGAAGAGCAAATTCAGCCATGCTGGTGGTTATAAAACTAAAAGACTCCAGCCAACTTCCCACCTAAAAACAATATCCAATCAAAGAAGAGGCCTGTAATGGCCTCCAGCCTCTCATAGATAGATTTCTTAAACATGGCCTTCTGTGACCTTGCCAGTCCCCCACAATGCTCCCATTCTCCCCATGATAAAGCCTTCAGGAAAATACAGGATGGTACAAGGACTTCAGCTCATTAAGGGGACTGTAACCCCAATCTACCCTCTGGTGGTGGATCCACACACAACCCTCTCCCAGATTCCAGGAGACGTGAATTGGTTCTCAGTGTTAGACGTCAAAGATTCTTTCTTTTCTATTTCCCTCCATCCAAATTCCTAGTTCCTGTTTGCCTTAAAATGTGAAAATCCTATCTCAGATTATAATACAACAGTATGTTTAGACAGTTCTCCCACCAGGCTTTGGAGATAGCCCTCACCTAATTGCTCGGGCACTGGAGAAAGACTTCAGGGATCTACAGCTTACACAGAAAACCATCCTACAACGTGTACGTGATACTCTAATCTGCAGCCCAACCATAACACTATCCAAGCCTAAAATTTTTTAAGAAGGGATATAAATTTTAGAGAAAGGTTCAGATACCCTTCGAGAAAGTCCAATGCTTGGGATATGCTTTTATTATTTCTTCCAAATTCACTGTATTTCAAGGAGAAAAAGAAAAAAAAAGAAAGAAAAAAACTAAAACAAAATTTCAAAACACATTAATTGGGGGCAACAATGGTACATACATTGCACATTGTCATCCCCAAATCATTCACCCAGAGCACAAGACATCTGCATTCAGTTGTCCAAACAATACCAGTACAAATCTTTCTCTTCAGTGAACTCAGAGAAATCCGTAGTATAACTATTTTATTTTTTATACATATGTACATATGCACATGTTGTTCCAGCTTCTCACACTACTCAGACAATATGATGTTTACACATGTGTGTTTTATTTATTTCACTAATGAGTATGGTCTCAAGTTGCATCTATAAGTCTCCAGTTTATCCTTCTTTATGGCTGAGGAGCACTCCATTGTACAAAAATACCGTGTCTTCTTTATCCATTCCTCAGTCGATGGGCATTTAGGTTGTTACCAAGATCTGGCTATTACAAACTATGCTGCTATAAACCTGGGTGCACATATATTGCTGTGGTACGATGCTTTTAGTTCTTTCGAAGATACCCAGAAGGGGAATAGCTGGGTTGAATGGGACCTCCAGTCCTAGGTTTTTGAGGACTCTCCACGCTGATTTCCACAGTGGTTGCACCAGCCTGCATTCCCACCAACAGTGGAGAAGGGTTCCTTTTTCTCCACAGCCCCTCCAGCATTTGTTATTGCGTGATTTCTTGATAATAGTCATTCCTTCTGGGGTGAGGTGGAATCTCAGTGTTGTTTTAATTTGCATCTCTCAAATGACCAGTGTTGTTGAACATTTTTTCACATATTTATTTGCTGTTCATATTTCTGCATCTGGGAAGTGTGTATCCATCTTGGATGCCCATTGTTGGATTGGGTCTTTAAATCTGGGAGGACTGAATTTTTTGAGTTCTTTATATGGTCTTGATAGTAATCCTTTGAGGAACAGCTGACAAACATTTTCTCCCACATTGTGGATTGTTTCTTCACTCTGCTGGTGGTTTCTGTTGCTGTGCAAAAGCTTTTCAATAGGGTGAGACTCCAGTTGTTCATTCTTTGTAACAATTCCTGTGCAGTCAAGGTTTTGTTCATAAAGTCTTTGCCTACACCAATGTCTTCAAGAGTTTTACCTACTGTCTCTTCCAGCAGATTTAATGTTTCTGTTTTAGTATTAAGATCTTTGATCCATTCTGATTTTAGCTTAGTACATGGTGAAACATATGGGTCCAGTTTTAATCTTCGGCATATGTAAAGTCAGTTTTTCCAGCACCATTTATTAAAGAGGCTATGTTTCTTCCAGTGAATGTATTTGGCACCTTTGTCAAAGATAAAGTAGTTTAGTGTGCCTGCAGTTGTTTCTGCATCTTCTAATCTGTTCTATTGATCTTTGGCTCTGTTTCGTTTGTTTGTTTGTTTGTTTTTGCCAGTACCACACTGTTTTTATCACAATAAATTTATAGTAGAATATGAAGTCAGGAATTGTGGTGCCCCCGTCTCATCTTTGCTGCCCAGGATTGCCTTTGCTATTCGAGGTCTCTTCTGGCTCCAGATGAATTTTAGGATTGTTTTCTCTAATTCTGTGAGATATGCTATTGGAATTTTGATTGGGATTGCACTGAATCTGTATAACAGTTTTGGAAGTATAGCCATTTTCACTATATTGGTTCTTCCTACCCAAGAGCATGGAATATCTCTCCATTTTCTAATATCCTCTTCAGTCTCCTTTTTCAGAGTACTGTAGTTTTCAATGTAGAGATCTTTTACATCCTTTGTTAGATTGATTCATAGGTATTTCATTTTTTTGGATACTATTGTAAAAGTTATTGTTTCCTTGATTTCTTTCTCAGTGAGTTTGTTATTCATGTACAGGAAGGCTATTGATTTTTGAGTGTTAACAACTAGCTACATTACTCAATTTGCTTACAAAATCTAGTAGTCTTTTGATGGAGTTTTTGGGGTCTTCTAAGTAAAGTATCATGTCATCTGCAAATAATGATAGTTTAACTTCTTCATTTCCTATTTTTATTCCTCGTATTTCTTTCCCTTGTCTAATTGCTCCAGCTAGTTTCCAGGGCTATGTTGAATAAAAGTGGAGACAGTGGACATCCTCATCTTCTTCCTGATTTTAAAGTGAAAGCTTTCAGTTTTTGTCCATTTAGTAGGATATTGGCTGTTGATTTGTCATAGATGGCTTTTATCAGATTGAGATAAAGACTATTCCAATTTTCTATTGGGTTTTTATCATGAATGGGTGCTGGACTTTGTCAAGAACTTTTTCTGCATCTATTGAGATGATCATGTGATTTTTGTCCTTGGCTCTGTTGATATAGTGTATTACATTTATGGATTTACATATGTTGAACCATCCCTGCATGGGATGAATCCCACTTGATCATGGTGTGCATTTTCTTGATGGTTTGCTGCAGTCCATTTGCCAGTATATTATTGAGAATTTTTGCATCTGTGTTCATTAGGGAGGTTGGCCTGTAATTCTCTTTCTTAGTTAGGTCTTTTTCTGGTTTTAGTATCAGGGTAATGCTTGCTTCCAGGAATGAATCTGAAAGTATTGCTTCCCTTTCAGTTTCATTAAAGAGTTTGAGAAGTAGTGGCATTAAGTCTTCTCTAAATTTCTTGTAGAATTCAGCAGTGGATCTGTCAGGGCTTGGGATTTTCTTTGTTGATAAGTTTTTAATTACATCTTCAATTTCATTGATTAATATTGGCTTATTTAGAATTTTTATATCTTCTATATTCAGCTTTGGTAATTCATATGTATCTAGTAACCTGTCCATTTCTTCTGTATTTTCCATTTATTAGAATACAAACTTTCAACGTAGGTATAGACAATCTTCTGGATTTCTGCAGGGTCTGTTGTGATTTCACCCTTTTCATTCCTAATTGCGTGGATTTGACTCTTTTCTTTCCTTTTTTTTGAGAAGGTTAGCTAAGAGTTTGTCAATTTTATTTAATCTTTCAAAGAACCAACTCTTTGATTCATTAATTCTTTGTCTTGTTTTTTTTAGTTTCCAGTGTGATAATTTCTGCTCTGATCTTTATAATTTCTTCCCTTGTGTGAGTTTTTAGTTTAGCCTGCTCTTCTTTTTCTGGAAGTCTGAGGTTCAACATTAAATTGTTTATATGTGCTTGTTCTGTTTTCCTGATATGGGTATTTACTGCTATAAATTTCCCTCTTAAGACTGCTTTCATCATGTTCCATAAGTTTCAGTGTGTTGTACTGTTATTATCATTCAACTGTAAAACTGTCTAATTTCTTCTTAATTTCATCTGTTACCCAGATGGTTGTTCAGTAGGGTGCAATTTAATTTCCATGTGTTTATGAAGCTCTTGTCATTTCCTTTGGCATGGATTTCCAATTTCATTGCACTGTGGTCTGATAGTATGCACAGGATAATTTCAATTCCTTTGTATTTACTTAAGCAGGTTCTATGAACCAGTATATTCTATTTTGGAGAACGTCCCAAGTGCAGCTGAGAAGTGTTCCACCCCATGTTGTGGGGTGGGAGACTCTATAGACAACTACTAAGTCCATTTGATCAAAAGTTTGATTTAGTTCTAATATTTCATTATTGATTTTTTTGTCTAGTTGATCTGTCTTTTTGTGACAGTAGGGTATTGAGGTCTCCCAATACAATTGTAATTAGGGCTTATTTGATTTTTCATGTCCGTTTGTAATTGTTTTATATAATTAGGTACACTGGTATTTGTTGCATATATATTATGATTGTTATCTCTTCTTCTTGGATTGCTCCCTTTATGAGGATGCAGTGACCTTCTTTTTTCTCTTAATCAGTCTTGGCTTGAAATTCACTTTGTCTGCAAATAAAATAGCTAACCCTGCTTTTTCTGGATTCCTGTTGCATGGAGTATTGTTTTCCATCCTTTGACTTTCAGTCTATGAATTTCTTTTTGAATTAAATGTGCTTCTTGAATGCAGCACATTGTTGAATCTTGCTTCTTGATCCATTCTGCCAGTCTGTGTCTTTCAATTGGTGAATTGAGACCACTAACATTGATGGTTATAACTGATATGTACTGACTTATCCTTGTCATATTATTTTCCTGTTGTTGGCTCCTCCCTTTTTCCCCCTCCCTCTAACTGTTTGCCTTCCCTAGCAAATTCATTCTGTTGGGGGTTCATGGAGATGTAGTCCTCATTATCTCTTTCTAGAATGCCCTTCAGAATATTTTAGAGTGCTGGTTTGGTGGTCATAAATTTTCTCAGATGTTCTTTGTCATGGAAGTATCTTATTTCTCCATCAATTTTGAAAGAGTTTTGTGGGGTACATCAATCTGGGTTGAAAGTTGTTTTCCTTTAGAACTTGGAGTACTTCACTCCAAGCTCTCCTTGACTTGAGAGTTTGTGCTGAGAAGTCAGCTGTGATTCTGATGGGCTTTCCTTTACAGGTGACTTCTTTTCTCGAACAGTTTTTAGGATTCTATTCTTATGTTGAGTTTCTGGAATCTTGCCTACAATATGCCTGGTTGTAGATTTTTTTTTTTGAATCATTGCTAATTGGAGCTCTATATGCCTCATTTTTTTTTAATGTTAAATCCTTTTTCTCTACCAGGAAAGTTTTTGGTCATGATGTCTGTGAACAATTTTTTAGTGTCATTTGTGGTATCTCTTGCTTGTTCATTGACTCCAGTCAATCTTGTTATTTGTCTTCATTTCATCATCTAGTAGTTGCTGGATTTATTTCTCATGATCCCCTACTAGTTTTGAGAAATCTTTCTTTTCCTGGTCACTAACTGCAAGCCTGCATTCAATATCTGAGATCCTGTCCTCACATTAGCTTAATCTGCTCTGAATACTTTCATTGGAGTTTTTATGGATATCTACTTGAATCTACTTTCCATTTCTTTCCCATGCTGATCTTCCATAATTTTCTTAAGCTTATCTATTTTTTGTCTGTGTCTGCTCTAATGTCGCTAAAAATGGTATGTATTTTGGTAATCTCTGTAGTTATGAGAGATTATTTCAGATTTAATTTTTCCTCAGCCTCATTTAATTGTTTTGTTGTTACCACTTCAGAGAGGCCTGGTGGGGAGCTTTTGGATTGTCCCACCTCTTGCCCCATGGATTTGACTTTGGTGAACTGTATGTCTGGGGTTGCATTTTGCTTAAGTGTCTTCTCATTTTATTTTTCTCTCTTTTTTAGTTTAATTGCTGGGGTGATGCTTTTAAGTTGCCTATGGTGGGTTGCTTTATTGGTAGTCTTTAGGACCCTTTGGTGATAATTACTTCTCTGGAGGTATCTTCCAGGTGTAGCCAGTTTTGGGGTTTTGAATCTGTTGGAAGATCTTATCTCTTCAGTTTGTTGCAGATGTGAAGTTGTTGCTCCTTTGGCCTAGTCCCTGGTTCTTTGGCACTGTGCCACCATATTTTCTGTGATCCTTAGTTAATCTCAGTCATGGAATACCAGGACCAACAGCTGTTTAGAACAATTATGTCAATTTTGATTATAGTGGTACCAACAGCATCAAACACAGCCTAGAAAACAACAAACTGAACTAAGCCTCAATTGGCAACTTCCAACCATAGGAACTAGATTTGTGATTATATAACAAAGTGTAAAACAAACCAGATAATTATATGCAACACATAAGTCTGTAGTGTGTCAATTTTGCCCTTGGGGGTTAAAGTTAAATTTTCAGGAGAAAATAGAGAAGTGGGAGAAGAAAAAGAGATCAGAAGTAAGGTTGGAGGACAAAGGGGGATCATGCCAACTTGGGGAACCTGGTGCAGAAAACTGAAGGAAAAGATAGAAGAGATAAAAGGAAGAACAGAATAGAACCACCCCCACAAGCAGGTTAGGAACCACTCTCACACTCATAAAAACAATGAAGGATAAAGAGAAGAAAAGAAAAAAGAGAAAGAGAAAAAGAAAAAACAAACAGTCCACTTCAAGGATCCTCACTGGTTTCACTAGTAGGCAGCCTGTGGTGACAGAGTCCCAAATTGTGCCAATATACCCAGCAGGCCAGCAGTTCCTTTTTGGTGGAGTAGTGGATAATCTCAGCAGGGCTGCCCTGAGACCAGACTCACTGGGCTGGCCACAGTGCAAGCAATTTCCACGGGTCTACACCCAGCTGGGAGCTGCTAGACAAAGCCAGAAGCAGTTCTGGGTTCCAAGCTCAGCTGACCCATCTCCAAAATGACTCCCGGCTAATTGCTTTCTCCCTACAGGAGGACTAGGTCCTCTGCACTCACGGCCAACCAGTTTAGTCCTCCACATCCGCTGCTCCCCTCCACTGCCATGTCTCTCTGCAGAGGACTCCAGGGCACCATCACAGTGACCGTGCATCCCCAGGTTCCAACAGCTCCTCTCACACAGTGAATTCTATCTCAGGGTGAAGGCATTGCTGGCTGTTGCCTTCTTCTTCATTGAAATTTTTCTTTTCACTTCTCTGGGCTTCAATTTGCACTTCAGATTCTTCCTGGGTCCAGGGGACCCACTTCCTTCTTGTCTTCCTCATGATGCTATATTCCAATGCCAGGACGGCGACTCTCAGAGAGGCTGTTTTCTTTGCTGTTTACCACTCTATTTCATTTGGGATACATTCTTACCTGGAGAAGGACAACTATCTAGGGACTGAATTCAGGCTCTCTGTGATCTCATGACCCCTGCCACCAAACAACACCTTCCTCCTTCCTGGGAGTGGCTGGCTTTTGCTGGATCAGGATCTCTAATTTGGACTAATGAGGCTGTCAGAGGCCCTGAGTCTGTGCCCCTAGAATGAAGAAAAGTGACTGACAGTGTCTTTTGAGAAATAAAACATGCCCTTACTCAGGCTCCAGCACTAGGAAAAAAAGAGGGATTGCTTTGGGTGTCTTGGTCCAAAGGCTGGGATGAGAATCCTAACCAGTGGCACACTTTTACAGAGTGGCTGCTAGTTGGCCCCCTGCATGAGGACAATAGCAGTCACAGTTGTGCTAACAGAACAAGCTATGAAACTATTTTGGGGGCAAAAATCAGAAATCCTGACTCCTCTTAAGTTTAGGGCTAATTCTTAAGACAAAAGGTTCTTGTGGTTGACAGGGGAATGGCTTTAGGACATGGTTCTAGACACCTCTGAGGTTATCATAAAGACTTGTACTACTCTTAATACTGCCTCACCAATGCCTGTAGGCTCAGAGGTTAGCCACCCTGGTAAACAGGTGATGGCCTAGGTCTATGCAAATAGGCCGGACATCCAAGACCCTGAGGAGGTACAGTTCACTGATGGAAGTAGCTTTGTCCAAGAAGGACATCAAAAGACAGTTATCATTTCCCAAATTGTTATAGAGGCCAAACTCCTCCCAGGACCTCTGCTCAAAAAGCAGAGCTCATAGCCCGTAGTCAGGTATTGATATTAAGAAAAGGCAAAAAGCTAAATGTCTATATTCAAACTCCAACTATACATTTCTGGTGCTACATATCCATGCAGCAATCTGTAAAGAAAGGGGTTTGCTAACTAATAAACAATCATCTATAAACCACAAGCAAAGAAACAAACAAAAAAGGACAAGCAAGAAATTGTACAACTACTAGAGGCAGTCTATCTTCCCAAGCAGGTCACTGTCATTCACTGTAAGGGACACCAAAGAGACATGTCTAAAGTCTCCTTGGGAAATCAAAAGGCTGACAGAGAGGCAAGAAGGGCAGCCTTACAATCCTTCAAGACCTCAGCCTTATTTCCAGTTTCTGAGGAACCTTTAAAACTCGTCTATACCCCCCAGGCAGATAAATAGGCCCTAGGACAAGTGGAATTAAAGAGGGAGTCAGGTGGCATTTAAGAACAAACCAGTCTATCCTCAAGAGACACAGTGGAAGGCTATGTAAATCCTTCGTGATTCATTCCATATAAAAAGGGACGCTACATGGGAGGCTGGGTGTGGTGGTGTATGCCTATAATCCCAGCACTCAGGAGACTGAGGCAGGAGGCTTGCTGTGAATTCAAGGCCAGCCTGGGCTACCAACTGAGCTCAAGGCCAGTCTTTTTTTTTTTTTTTAACGTATTTTTTTTTGTAGGGGGGGTTACCGGGGATCAAACTCACAACTTCACATCTGCCAGGCAGGAACTTAGGCCACTGAGCTAAATCCCAGCCCCTATTTTTTAAGACAGGGTCTCACTATGCAGTTCAGGCTGGCCTTGAACTCACTTTGTAACCCAGGTCAGTCTCAAGCTCACAATGGTCCTCCTGCCTCAGCCTCCCAAGTGCTGGGATTAAAGGCATGCACCGCCACGCCCGGCTAGGCCAGCCTTAACTGCATAGTGAAACCCTGTATCAAAAAGACAAAATTAAAAATTAAAAATTAAAAATTAAAAAAATAATAAAAGAGATGCTACAAGAGAAATGGTCACTCAAATTTTCACAGGACCAGGACTAGCAGTGATACCCAACAGAGCTGCAGAACTTGCCCTCTTTGTGCGTGCAGTAACCTTGGCAAATCCAGACCACTTCCTCTATTACAGTCTGCATGGAGAAGAGGGATATAACCCCGGGGGGGACTGGTGATTAGACTTCACCCACATGCCATGTAGGGATTTAAACAAATATTGGTCCTAATTGTTACCTTTACAGGCTGGACTGAGGCCTTCCTTGTCTGTTCAGAAAAGGCTATAGATGTAATCAAGGTGCTCCTGAAAAAAGTCATCCCCCAGTCCCTTCAGAGTGACAATGAGCCTTCTTTTACCTATCAAAAAACTCAAGAAGGGGGTGGGTGGCAAAGGCTTTAGGAATAAATGCCATTTCTCTTCTACATGGCAACATCAGTCCTCTGGAAAGATCTAGAGAGCCAACCAGACCCGAAAGCAAACACTGGCAAAATTTTATCTGAGTCTCGGCTCTGATTATTTCCAATACATAGCCCATGGAGATTCAAAATACCCCAAAACTGAGTCCCTTTCTGATGTTATGTGGGAAGTCTTTTTTATCTTCTGATATGGGAGTAGACCCAGAGACCACAAGACTCCCATACTATCTTATTAATCTGAGCCAAGTACAACAGGTTTCCAACTGTACAGGAACAAAGTCCTGCCAGCTTTTGGCCCGGGGGAGGGGGGCGGGGGGTCACTTAGGGCCTGCCCTGGAGACTGAGTGCTCAATAAAACTTGAAAAAAAGGGACTCCTGAGACCAACTAAAGTCACCATGGGAGGATCCCTTTCCGGTGGCCCTTGCCACACCCACTGCAGTAAAGGTGGCAGAGAGAGATAGGCGAATTTGCCTCTCTAGGGTTAAGCCAGCTCCACCTAAATCACCCAAAAGGAAAAAGCTATCTCTGTGAGACCTCTGGAAGACCTGAGTCCCCTCTTCGAAACACAAGTCCAGTTCTGCTCAGGGCGCAGGCAAGTGGTCACAGACACCCCTGTTCCACCACAGGTTAGCTGGGCAGTGGTAGCCTAGTGGACATCCCTCTCTGCCACACTTGCTTTCCACGGAAAGTTTTTCTCCTGTACTCACACAGAACCAGCAGTTTAACAGTTCTCCATATATAGACACTAACGCTTTTTTTATTGTATATTTTTTAATACTAGCATTGTTTCTATAGTGCAGTTGTAGCAGTCTTTAGATTCACTTTTCATTATAGATTCTCAGACTGTGGAGGGAGAGAATCAGGCCTCATCAGGATGCAATTCCGGCTGGCAAATCATATGATTTTCATCGTTTTGTTGGGCTGGGTTTTATTCTCTTTTGTTTTGTTTGATTATGTTAAATCTGATGGCATGAGCAGCTACTTAAAAGATAGCAAGACATATTATGGTAGCCATTTGGGATTTACTATTGGCTTGTTTTGAAGTCCTTTACTGCATTCACTGTTTTGTTTTTATTGTTTCTATTCTATACTGTTCTGTTTGATTTTTACTATGTCCAAAGGTATCTGCAGCTACTTGAAGACAACAAAAGGTATTATGGGAACTATTGTTGGTTTCGTAAGGTTTTGAAGTCCTGTATCACTTACACTGGTTTATTTTGATTGGTTTTATTCTGTTTTAGTTTCCTTGGTTTTATCCTCTTTAAAATAAAAATAAATAAATAAATAAATTTACTTTTCATTATAAATATTTGTCAAGTTTTGTTTCAGAAACATTTCTCCTATGGTCTTGCACATGTACCCAGACACACTACAAAAAATTCATTTATAACACAGGAAGGACAAACACGACTCATGTAAATATCTCCCGTTAATTCCCCATCATTAA
Organism: Dasyprocta punctata; assembly: GCA_004363535.1. Taxonomy (NCBI): domain Eukaryota; kingdom Metazoa; phylum Chordata; class Mammalia; order Rodentia; family Dasyproctidae; genus Dasyprocta; species Dasyprocta punctata. The sequence goes on from RJWM01001158.1 coordinate 21,832, forward strand.
AAAAATCATAGAATTATAGATATTGAATAAGGCTCATAGATTTAGTTCAAATTCCATGAAAGATCAAGGATGCTTATTAACTGTGATAGGGTTCGCTTTTGGTTGCTATGAACGCCAAAAGCAGACCTCTGCCTTTCTCTCTTGAAACAGAACCTTTCAACCTAATAGATGCATTTCAGAATAAAAAAGAGAACACAGGAAACCCAGTAGTAAAATCTTTTGCAATAGGAGCACAGAATCATGGATATAACTTTCTTACATGGTAAGCAGTCATTCCATTGTCCCTAAAGTTTCTCCACACAGGAAACAAGATCGACTCTAGTGTAACCCAAAATGCAACTGAGAGGATGGGTTAGGACACAATGGCGTGTGTGCTCATACTGCTGATATACACAGTGAAAATCCGTCATCGTATTTACCGTTCCGTTATGTCCAGGACCAAAGTGAAAGACAAAACAAAACAACTTGCTCAAGTCAAATAGCATTAAAAAGGATTTTTTTTTTTTTTTTCAGAAACAGAAATCAGGAGGGCAGGGAGGTTGGTTGCAGGGAGGAGGCTGATGTTGCTATTGAAATGATTTTTGAAGACTGTGTGTCACGTCACAGACAGAGGCAGCCAGGACTCACGGTGATTCAAGGATCTCTGTCTGCCTCTCTCTCTTTGGTTGGAATTTTGGTGCTGAGGTGCCTGGTCCTCCACAGGAGAGACGGGAAGTGTGCTGAGAGATGGGCCCTGGCCGGTCTGTAGCATACTAAACTTCTGTAGCGTACTAAAGCAGTCAGAGGCCTAAGAGATGAGAAGGTTAGGTTGCAATTATCATGTAAGCTGCTTCTCCTACCTCCTCTCTGGAGGTGGAGCAGGTGGAGGGCAGCAGGCAGAGGTGGCTGGAAAACCCGGGGTCTGGACCTCAGCTCCACTGAGGGCAGCCCACCTGCTGTGTGGCTAGACAGTGGGGTGGCAGGTGATGGTGGCCAGAGCCTCAGCTCCAAGGTTCACGGCCAAGTCCAGCTTCTGATTCTGCTGCCCTGCAAAGAAATTGTGCTCTGGATAACAGCACCATCTTGAATGCCTTGGGCCTGGCACTGAGCTCTCTGAAAGGAGGCGCTGTTTTCTGTCTCCTGACAGATTTTCCTCAGCCAAGCCCACGAGGCTCCAAGTCTTAAAATAGAGTGCATAATCCCCAGAAGGTAGAGCCAATGGCCTTTCAGCCTGAAATAGCCACATGAAGTCAGAGTCCTCCACACCCTCAACAGCCTGTAAACAATTATGGTTCCCTGGAGAAAGAGAGGCAGATTAGAGCACTGCAAAGCAGTGGGCAAGTGGGTGTGACCCGCAAATCAGAGATTCAAGACATTTGCATAAGCCCTGTACCTGATACCACACAGAGAACATTATCTTCATTTCTTCTGGCAAAAATCAAGCCAATCAAGTGGAGGTTTGATAGGACGGCCTAGATCTGATGTCTGATCCGATGGGGGCATGAAAGACCGCAGCCACTGACCTCGGGCACTGCCATCTTCCTCTCTCTGTGGCCCACCCTGCATGCATGGGGCATTTCCTTGTTAGCTATTGCTGCAGACAGATCCCTGTATCAAAGCCCTCTGTTTGCTACTTTGGTTTTGCAGTAATTAACTCTACCCTGCACCTATTAAGTGCCACCATCTGGCCTCTGCTGTCCAGAATCCTGCTGATGTGAATGAGCCATCAACTTTGTGGTTCATGTTGTCTCAGTGAAGGGAGTGTCCCCTGGACCTCCCTGTGGAATATGGTCTGGTGGTAGGCTCTCTGGTCTTGCATGATAATTGCAATCTAACCTTCTCATCTCTTAGGCTCACATCTCTTAGGCTCACATCTCTTAGGCTCATCATCTCTCAGGCTTCTCATCTTAATTGGCTCACACTCACTTAGCAGAGCACTTCTTTTCAGAGAACTTTCCTTTCTTTTTTTACCTTTAATAAATGTAGAATCCCACTACCTCGTTTCCCATCTAATTCTTTGTTCAGGACAAGAGAGTCTGGAAGAGACCCCTGAAAAAGATCTCACAATACCCCAGTATCCCACTAACACCTTACAATAGCAGACAAGCTTATCCTTGCCTGGAATCCCTGCCAAGAGCCCACCAGGGGCAAGAGACCTCAAAATGATGCTTTCATTCCTGAAGATTTTCCCCCTCACTCCCCTCATCCACTTGAGACTAATAGAAGTTGATCTCAGCACAGTCTTAAGTGGGAAATAGTCTGTGTTCTACAAGGAAACAGCAGACACTGAAAAAATTACAGGGATTATGTTCTGGAAGGAACAGGGATGACGTGTATACAGTAATTAACAAGCATATTCTCTCATTATTTGTGGATTAAAATCCAACCAAGGATCCTTCCTGTCCTTCAAGAAGACTTTTTGGAATTTGGGTATAATCATAACCTCCAGAAACAACATGGAGATGCCAGAACTTCTGTAGCGTACTAAAGCAGTCAGAAGGCCTAAGAGATGAGAAGGTTAGATTGCAATTATCATGCAAGACCAGAGAGCCTACCACCAGACCATATTCCACAGGGAGGTCCAGGGGACACTCCTTTCACTGAGACAACATGAACCACAAAGGTGATGGCTCATTCACGTCAGCAGGATTCTGGACAGCAGAGGCCAGATGGTGGCACTTAATTAATAGATGCAGGGTAGAATTAATTACTGCAAAACCAAAGTAGCAAACAGAGGGCTTTGATACAGGGATCTGTCTGCAGCAATAGCTAACAAAACATGGTAGTCGCAGGAGTTAAAGAAATTGGCACGTGCGGTACTTCACTGTATAACTGCACCCTCCAAATTAAGAGCTAGAGAGTAGAAGGCAGATGCTAGCTGTCACAGTGGAAAATAGTATTTCCTCATTGATTTCCCAGAGGTAGGCCAGTTCTAAGGTTCAGACTCTACTGATTTAAGGGAAGACTTAAGTTTCATTCTAGAAGAAAACTTCAAGGCTGCCAAAAATACACATGATAATTATTTCCATGATTTCTTGCTATAAACTTCTTACCTATAACTCTGGCCATACTAAGGGAAAAGAACCAAACTTTTCAAGGTCTGTGGGGTACAGTCAGAACTGGCAACAACAGAAAGGGTGGAAAACACTGTCATGTTCCTCCAATAAAATTGGGGGGATCTTGAATGCCAGCTGATAAATGAAGCTTTCAGGTAAACAGATCCAATGCATCTGAAGATCTACTAGTATTTCCCTGTTCCCTAAGTGAAAATTTCGAATAGATACACTTAGCAACCAGTAGAACTCTTAACATTTACCCTCTGTCCTATTAAGTACTATTATGGTAGAAAGTATCTAATAAAAGAACATTTCTGAGATGTCCTAAATTACACAAACTGGAGGAAGAAGGACTGTATTTTATAACTATTACTATAATAAAACACCTGAGGCAATTAATTAATAAAGAGAAAAGGTTTATTTTGGCTCACAATTTTGGAGGTTCAAATCCATGGATAATTAGCCTTACTGTTTTGGGCCTGTAGCAAGGCAGCCCCTCATAATGGGTGCGTGTGGCAAAGCAAACTCACTTATACCAGGATGTAAAAGAGAAAAAGGGACAAGGGTTACCATTATCACCTTTAAGGGAATACCCCCAATGATCTAAGGACCTCCTATCAGCCCATCACAGGGCCTTCCTAGGAACTAAGTCTTTACCTTTGGGAGACATTTAAGATCCAAACTATAGCAAGGAGGGGAAGAAATAAGAGAAGCAAATCAATCAACAGCTGCAGGTAAAACCATAAATGACTCTGTTGAAACCTTGATTTAAATCCCATCACTGCCAACAACCAGGCCACAGCACCCAGTTGGCATATAAACTTCCTGGGCTATTAACCCTATTTCTCCCTAGACTGCCCCCCTACCCCAAAGTTTCCTCCCCATCATGTGACCCCACCCTTCTTATCTAGAAACAAAGTAGTTTTAATATAAACAGTGCTTTCCTTCCCAAACATCTGTAGAAATAAACTTAGTTCTAGGTCCAATGGATGTATTTCTAACTGCTGGTAGTGGTAGGAATTCGTCCCAGGACTTGGTCCTTCATCTGGCGAGCATAATGTAATGGCTCAATAAACTCTTTTCCTTCCAGAGATCCTTCACTCTAAAGAGTTTTGGCTTAACAGACCAAATGAAAGCCCTGGCAATAACCCTAGCCAATGCATTCAATCATTTTCTAAATCACATTCTAGATAAACTTTCAGAGGTTAGTAGTACCAACATCAAAGATACTCTTCCCAATATCCGTCAGTAAGGATGACTATAGCTTGAATGTCTTTTCCAAAACTCCTGTGGAAATTCAAAAGCCCCTAAGATGGTATTGGAAGGTGAGACCTTTAGAAAGAGATATGTCATAGAGGCTCCACCTTCATGCATAGATTAATTCTTTCATCTTGTTATTGAAGGAGTGGTTTAATTGTTTTAGGAGTGGCTTGGTCATAAAAGCAAGATCAAGTGTAATCTCTGTTCCTATCAGTTTAATAAAAGCAAGCGCACACAGACACTCTCTCGTGCTCCCAAGGGTTGCCCTCTGCTCTGTTATGATGCAGGAACACTTCACAGATGGCAGCCCCTTGATACTGGACTTTGCAGCCTCCAGTCTGTTTGTACTCTAACAGTAGCAAACAGAACAAGACAGGCGTCAAAACCTGCTTGCCCCTGGACTATGTTAATTTGTCTGCTTTCTGTCACAGTACTTGGTGACTTTGATTGTCTCAACATTCTATAGGACATCCTGGTAGTCCACTCTCTCAATGACAATGCTAATGTGTCCTAGTGAGCCAGAATAAACACATACTCAACGTGCTTTCTTGAGATACATCTACAGAGGATGGAGAAAAAAGGATGAAGGCCCTTCTACATCGGTGCTGTTTCTTACTTTTTATTCTAGAAAAATTAAATGTACATGAAACTGGACAAGCGAGTCAAATGATCGCAAAAACTGCAACCACTGCCGATCTTATTTCATCTACATCCCGATTCACTTCTTCCAAATGCCTGGTTATCCCATCAACTAAAGACAGGCTGTTTTGCCCTAGCCTTTGAACACACTGCCTGATGGATTACTACTCTGACCCATCTATTGGATGTGTTGGAAGCCCAGAGTAAGACAGCCCTACAGTGTATGTAACTAAAGTAAAAATATCCCTGCTACTTGGTTCATATACGAGAGGCGTTCGTGATGAATGAGGATGCTAGGCAGAGTCCCTGATAAGGCCTCATGCGTTTCAGTGCAGACCTCTTGTGTTCTGGAATAAGACCAGGCCTCTGCAGCAGACAGTTACTGGACTTCTGAAATGCATCCATTTGTGCCCATTGAAAACGAAGAGCTTAGTAGTGGGGTTGGCAACCAGAGACACCTAGTATCGCTGAGTACTGTTAGATCCTATCAAGTCAGCCTACCGAGCAGGCCACTCTGCAATCCACCATACAACAGAAACAGATTCAGGATCAGGGCTAAGCAGGCCAATAGGGTGCATGCAAGTCAGTAACAGGCAGCTCAGATTTCTCTGATCTGTAACTCGCACATATACCAACACTTGTCCCTTGACTCAAACCTGTAGCCTTGTGGGTAACTTTCTGCAACCCGTTGAGAGCAGGGGGAACTATGACTCACAGATGGGTTAGTTTGACATGCTGATACTAGCCAAAAAAAGAGGGGGCTGTTACTGCAACACAGCTCCATTTAGAGGAGAATGGTGAAGTGAAATCCTCCTAACAGGCTGAGCTGTAAGCGACAGACTTGCTCATTCACTTGGTGTAGAGGACAAAACAGTTGGATTTACATACACTTGTAAGCAACACCGAAGAGCTTAGTGGAGTGGTAACTGTGCAGCTCTCATTAGGTGCCCCCTGGACAGCGGAAGAGTTAACCAAAAGTGCCAGAACTAGGCAACAAATGCCTCTTCTTTAGAAGGCCCCTGGTGGGATTAACCCCAGTCACTCACAGGGATGAGGGTAACACACAGCCGAGGCAAATGAAGAGTGAGGCATTTGATGGTGAAAACCATAAAGAGACACCAAGAAATTTGGTAATCAAGATAAATATTCAAGCCAGGCACAGTGGTGCACTTCTGGAGTTCCAGCTACTTGGCAGGCTGGGGCAGGATTTTGAAACCATTCTGGACGATGAAGCAAGACAACCACAAATAAATATGACTATTATTTTAATGCAAATTATAAAAAAAAAGAATGCAAAAATTTATGATGAACACAATATCAAAGTCTTAAGGTGGGGTCAGTATTGCTAGCTTCTCCTCTGCCTCAGGATGCAAGGGGGCAGACTGTTGTTGACCCTGGTCACTGCCAATGACCAGCTCAGTTTCCCAGTCTGACACCGGCTTTAAATGCTTCCCTGTTCATTCTCCCTACTCCTTTGTTTCCTCCCCATCGCTCAGAATAAACTACCTGGTGTAAGTTCTTGTTTCAGGCTTTTGCTGTATTATTCGGGGTTAGGGTGAGGAAGGAAACCCAAACTACCACAATGGCCTAATACACCTTTCAAATGATACTTTTGAATAAAGGGATCTGTTGATATCACTGGTTACTGGGCCTAAACCAGAATTGTCTTGGCACATTAGGCCACATTGCCTTAAATGACATGTAAGGAAACTGAAGTTCCTAGTGTGGTGGGAAGCCAGCCTAAGAGGAAGGGCCAGATGGGAAGCTACAGAAACGAGGAAGAAATGTCCCTAGCCACTTACAGGGGGCCTGGAGAAGCGAACTCACCGCACCAAAACCTGCACAGAGATGAGCACTTCAGTCTTTCAATCGCATTTGTTCCATGGACCCCAGGGTCTGGGTACTAAAAAAAAAAAAAAAAAAAAATTTACTTAAAAACTAAAAAAGAGGCTATGATCCTTGCTTTGGGTACCCTGCCAGATCTGGGCACCAAATGGACATTTCTCCTCCTCCCTCCGTCCCTCCCTCCTTAGCGGTGGCACCGGAGGCAGCTCTTTCTACAAACACAGGAGCCTGCAATCCAAGAAGGGCCTGGCAGGCACCCGCCCCACCACGGAGCCCGGGCGCAGGGAGCGTGAAGGGGCGGGAACCGGACTCCCGCACAGGGCCAGGCCGCGTGCGCCCTTCAACACAGGCCCCAGGCACCCCGCTCTGGGGACCCCGAGACGGCCGCAGCCCTCGTCCCCACCGCTCCCTAAGCGGCGCGACCTCGCTCATCCCTGGCAGGCCGCGGGCACGCGCGCCTTTTCAGGGTGAACCCGGCTGCCCCGAGGCCGCGGGCTGGGGACCAACTCGGGAACGGAGCCAGCAGAGGGAGGCGCCTAGGCCAGGGCCGCCTGCCCGGGGCCAGGCCAGGCTTGCCGCCACCGCCGCCGCCGGAGAAATGGGCGGACCCGGGCCTAGGCTCCTGCCCGTCGCCCTGCCCGCCAGGGAGCCGGCGCCCGGGGATCGCCAAGGACACCCCGGCGCACGAGGGGGCCACCGCCCCGCCCCGCGCGGGCTGCGGTCCGGTGGGCGGGGCGGGGCGGGGTCTTTCCGGAGCCCCGCCTCCGATGCCCTTGGCCCCTCTGCGTGCCCTGCCCTGCACCTGCAGTGAGGTCTGGAGAGGCTCGTGAGTCCCGCTCGCGTCCCGGCCTCCTGGGCCCGGAGCGCGCTGACAGCCGCGGGAAGGCGGCGCAGGCCGAGCGCGCCCGTCAGCTCCGTTGCAAGGTGCAGAGCGGAGGCGGAAAGCATGCGGGACTACGAGGAGGTGACCGCCTTCCTGGGCGAGTGGGGGCCCTTCCAGCGCCTCATCTTCTTCCTGCTCAGCGCCAGTATCATCCCCAACGGCTTCAACGGGATGTCCGTCGTGTTCCTGGCGGGGACCCCGGAGCACCACTGCCGGGTCCCGGACGCCGCCAACCTGAGCAGCGCCTGGCGCAACCACAGCATCCCGCTGGTGCTGCGCGACGGCCGCGAGGTGCCCGCCAGCTGCCACCGCTACCGGCTCGCCGCCCTCGCCAACTTCTCCGCGCTCGGGCTGGAGCCGGGGCGCGACGTGGACCTGGGGCAGCTGGAGCAGGAGGGCTGCCTGGACGGCTGGGAGTTCAGCCAGGACGTCTTCCTGACCACCATCGTGACCGAGGTGGGTGGCAGCCCGTCTGGGGGTTCGAGGCTGGGAACTGGGAAGAGAGCGCCCTGCCTGGGTGTCAGCCCCTCCGGAGACTCCCTGGCAGTGCTGCGGTCGGGCCTCCTCCTCCGCCCCTCCAGATCTGCGGTTACCTAGCAACAGGTGTGCAGTCCTGCACGCTCATTCTGAAGCTTTTCTGTCCAGTGTGGGGCGAAGGCAGAAAAGAGCGTTGTCACCAACTGGCTTTTCCTTTCCGAGTTTCACAACAGATGAAAATATTTCCTAATGATTTCAGTCCCAGCCCAGTCTGCCGCGATGTAAATAGCCTGAGTCACCTTCCTGCCAGGGATGGGGGGGGTGAGTGGGGGACCCTGCAGAGTCCAGGTGCGGACCCAGAGAAGGGCCCCTGTCCTGAGACCCAAAGGGAGTCGCTCCCCACCCCCACCCCACCCCGGCCTGCTTGGGTGCAAGAAACCAGAGGCGGTCGAACCGTGGCCCAGGCATTCATGAGGAGACAGGCTCACAGAGACTTCGCCACGCATAGTGCCACTCGGTGGGTGGGAGCCCCCGCGGCACCCTCGGGTTTAGTGGCAGGTTCCCTAAATTTCAGGCATCGGAACCGCACTCTGCCGCTGTGTTTTCTGGTGTGTACCTGATAATGATCAGGAGCGTCGAGGCCGGGGCACACCCTGCTGCTGAGAAACATCCTCACCACATGTTGGTCTTCCCTGCTGCTGATCAGGCAGGTGGGGTTTCCCGCCTTTCAGACCTTCCTCTGCTCTGTGTCCTTTCCAAGCGAGTTGCTTATCTCTCTCCTGCAGTGCAACGTGGCAATCATCAGACCATGCATCTGGTCTCATCCTGGGCACTAGGGTGTAGACGTCTGGGGCGTTGTCCTGTCCTCAGAGCTCATATACCCATGAAGCACACCGACTGTGCTGCAGAGAAGGTTAACATGAGTCGGCAATCAGTTCTGGAGCCCAAATTCAAGTAATGGCTTGTTTTCTGTGTGCTCTGTGTGTGAAAAAAAATTTTTGCCCTCTCTGTGGAATAACAGGACAAAGAAACACGCCAAGAAGGAGTGGCAGAATTTGAGCTGCATCTGTCCATGCAAAGAACATGGAAGATTCTGGCCATGGCATTCCCACAGCCGAGGGCAGCTGGAGCTCAGAGGAGGACAGAAAGCTAGGTACTCCTGCCGTTCCAGCTCACAGGCACACGGGAGAGCTGACTTCATTCTGAGGACTATGAGGAAATGGCAAGGCCAGATTTGTATTTTAAGAAGAGCCTACCCTAGCTGCTGTGAAAAGCAGGAAGACCTGTGAGGAAGATCTGGAAGTCACCTGGCCAAAAGAATGGTGGTCAGCAGGGCTGCTGGCCGCGGCCTCTGCAGGACTGGTGGAAAGCAGCTTAGGCCGTGGACCACCTCTGGATAGCCCAGCATTACCACTGTGTTTTCCTTGGGCCCTGAAGCGGCTGTGTCCTCCGGCTTAGCAGGGGCTCCTAGTGGTGCTCCCGCCCTGCCCACAGCTTTGGCACTGGGGGACATCTAAGGCTGGAAGGCAGCTCAGTCCTCCTCAGTTCCCAACATGCCCTCAGACCCAAGACGGAGGCTGGACCCGCTAGCTGTAGTCTTCCCAGACAGCGGGGCTGACCATTCTGCTTTTGCCTTCCTTGCTGGCTTTGTTCATCTCGAACTGTGAAGAGTTGGTAGCTCCTGGCCTCCAAGTCCCTGTTCGCAGAGGGCCGTGGGCACCTCTAGGAGTGGACATCCCATACTCCCACGTGAGCACCAGGATCTGCTCTTTCTCGTGTATCATCACTGTGGGTGATGGGGTCCGGGGCAGTTTCCTAGGTCCTGTGTGAAAGGAACGAAGAATTGCATGGGGCACGTGAGGGTAAGGAAACAGCAGCAGGGTTGATTAAGGCAGCAGCGTGCTCTCAGTGAGCGGGCTCGGGCCAGTGAAGCAGCGCGGAGGGCATGTGGCACGTGGCGTGGGTGAAGTGATGGCCCGGTTCTGGGGCACCTCCCGTTGGAGTCTTTCAGAGCACTGACGGCATGCTGAGTCAGGTTGGCCGTGTCTATTGTTCTGTAATTTGCTGTGTTATCACTGGATGGCAGAGATGCCATTCATGCGCGTCGATTCAGTGAGCTCCTGGTGAAGAAAGGTTACGGCGGGTCATGCAGGCGAATCTGGTGCACATGAATCCTGGTTTGGGATTTTGGAATGTTCTAGGGCAGGATGTGTGAGGAGGTTCCTTTGTTTTTCTTATGTCTACATCCTTGTAGTAAGCCTTAGGACAAAGTGGGGATTTGCTCTGGGGCATTGCCCAGGGTCAGGTGATTGGAGGGGAGTGACTCCATACCCTCTAGTTGTAGTATCTATATAGTAGTATTTTTAGCCCCCCAAAAATGTATACATCAGGAAAAGAAAAACAATATATTAAAAACATAAATATTTTAATAGTAAATTTATGCACATGAGATTAATACCAGTTACCTTTGACCTCTACAATTACTAGAGGTGCACAAAGTGGTGGCCATCAGCTTCTGGACATTTATTAGCACGGCAAGCTGCTGCTTGGGCAGCCTTGGTCACTGAGATCGCTGCACGTGCATTTTCAATTTCTTCTCTAAGGGCTGGCAGTGTACTGGGTTTTCTGTGATACATGACATCCTTTAGGGTCCCCAATATGAGGGTAACACCATCTGTCAAAAAAAATCATACTACAAGCCGGGCCTGGTGGCACACACCTTTAATCCCAGCACTCGGGAGGCTGAGGTAGACGGAGCGTTGTGAGTTCGAGGCCAGCTTGGGCTATAAGGCGAGCGAAAGGCTGGCCTGAGCTACATAGTGCAACCCTGCCACAAAAAAACTAGGGCTGAAAGTTTGGTTCAGTGGCTTAAGTACCTGTCTGGCAGGCATGAGGCTGGGAGTTCAATCCCCGGTGCTGAAAAAAAAAAATCATGCTATTGTTTTTCTTTTCCTGAAGTATGCATACATTTTTTGGCACTCGCTCTCTCTCTCTCTCTCTCTCTCTCTCTCTCTCTCTCTCTGTGTCTGTCTGTCCATCTCTATCTGTATTTTTTTCATTCAGCTTTAAAGGAAGCAAACTCTGACACATGCTACACATGGATAAACCTCAAGGACACTGTGCTTAGTAAAGCAAGCCAGTCACAGGTGTGAATTCACTTATGCAAGTTACGAAGAGTAGTCACTCATAGAAACAAGTATTTCTGCTTACCGAGAGCTGAAGGAAGGGAGGAATGGGGAGACTGTAAGATGACGGTTCTGGAGATCAATTGCACAGCCATGTGAACTCCACTGGCTGTACACTAAAAATGGTTAAGATGGCATAGAAGGCATATTTTATATTATGTGTATTTTATCACAACTTTTAAAATAAGGATAATTCTGGTGCCCACCTCACCTGTGTCTCAGGGAGGTCGAGCCCCGGAGGAGACTGGGTCTCACGGTACCCGGCACAGTCTGGTACCAGCACACAGGCACTGAAGGTGGTAGGGAGCCGTGGTGAGCGCAGGACCTCGTCACCTCTCGCCTGTGCCTCTGTGGCACACTGGGTGTTGCAGGAGCTTTCCTACAGCCCGTGAGCGTCTGGTGTGACACATGGTCAGACTGGCTGGAGGTTGAGCCCTTTTCTCCCACAGAGACATTGCCTCACCAAGAACAGGACAGAGGTCCAAACTTACGCTGACTCGGCCAGTGCCAGTGGAAAAAAATATCTTAACGCCCCTCCACAGGGTGAAGCCCCCAGGCCCTGACAGGTCTCTGCACCCTGGCTGGCACAGGTAAAGGGTCATCCTCAGATGCGTCCCTGCTCCACCATCCCCTGTGCCAGGGTGTCCCAGTGGGCATAACCTTGCTGGGGGACCTGGCCCTGACACCCCCTTCCACAGGAGGACAGTAAGCCAGGAACCCAAGGATGGCATGTTCTGCCCCAGACATGCCTCTCATATGGCGGGAGGCAGGAATCTGGCCTCCGAGCTGTCTTACATGAGTGTGTCTGTCTACATGTGTCTACATATGTGCATAGGTAGTTTCCTCCCTTAAAGGCTATTTGTGAAATCTAATTCACCCATCTTGTGCAGATAATGAAAATTAGTTTTTTAAACTTTATTTCAAAATAACTTTTTTTGGTATGTAGTTTTTTGAGACAGTCTCACCATGGCCTTGAACTCACTGTGTAGCCCATGCTGGCCTTGAACTCCTGCTGTAGCCTCCCAAATGCTGGGGTTATAGGCCTGTGTCACCATACCCTGCCTTGATGATAAATCTGGAAAAAAAATTCTGAAAACGGGACAGGGATTTCACATATACCCTTCACCCAGCCTCCCCTGCTGTTAGCTATTTAAGTTGCCCATAACCCATTTACTAAACTAGAATATTAACAATAGTTACAATAGCATGGAACCAATTTCCCCAGTAATGCCCTTTCTCTAATTTAGGGTCTAATCCCGAATCCCACATTATACTTAGCTGTCGTGTCCCCATCTCCAACCTGTGACAGTTCTCCAGTCTTTCCTTATCTTTCATGACCTTGACATATTGTATGAGCTCTCTTGATGAATGCCTCTTAATTTGGGTTTGTATGACTTTTTTTCAGATTGAGTTATGTTCTTTTTGCTAATAATACCGTCGAAGTGATGAGTTCACAGGGCGTCAGCCCAGCAAGCACATGATGTCCATGCATCTTAGTTATTAGTGCAGCTGGCCTCCATTACATTGCTATCTGCCAGATCTCCCCACTGTAAATTAGTGCTTATCCTTTCAGAGCTGATAAATAGTTTGAGGAGATACTTTGAGATAATACAAAATCTATGTCTCCTTAATTTTTACCCACCAATTTTTAACACCCATTTCTAGACCTTGATGGAGACTGTTATTCCTATAGTATTTATCTAGTGGTTATTTGGAGCTTTTCTGGAAAAAGGAGCTTCCCCACCACACTCATTTATTGCTTATATATTATTAATTTGTATCCCTACAAGCTCTTGCACATTTCTTTTACTCCATCACTGATAATCTAAACTTTAATTATTTTGTTGCTCCAACGGTCCCAGCTTGAACTAAATTATTTTTCACTTTGAGGAAAAAGACTGTAAAATCACAGGGTAAAGTCCTTCATCTGTCTCTGGAGTCACGAGTGGAGGAGTCCATGTTCACCCCCGCTCCAGGGGAAGAGTGCCAGTGACATCTGGTAGCCAAGTTATCTACCAAGCTGCAGCTGGGCAGGAGCAGGGGCAGGGGCAGGTGGGATCTGGGATGGGACTCAAGGTTCTGCTGGGGAAGAAAGGGACCCCGAGCACCCCAGTCTGTCTAATGACACGGTCTTTGTCATTGAGGTCTACTACAGTGTGCAGCCTTTGATGTCTATGGCCATACCCTCCACATAGTCCTTCACTTCCACAGACCCCCAGAAAGCAGAGAGCCTGTGTGAGAGCAAGCTCAGAGGCCTCCTGCCCCAGGCTGAAGGAACAGGGAGGACAAACCAGTGCCATGCTTTGCAAGGGACCTGGTTTACCAGCAGGATGTCCGGGTGAGCAGCAAAGGTAAACCTGGCTGCCGCCCAGGGTCTAAGCCTGGGGCGATCTTGCCTCAAGCATGTCTTCTTTCCCTGTGGGACATCATTAGATGTCCCCTTCCCCCAGTCCCTGGGCTGGGGAAACTGAGGCAGTCGCCTCTCGGCTGTTCATGCCCCTAAACATGATAAAGAGCCTGTACCTCTGGAGGCACTAGCACTGTGCCAGCTTTGCTGAGGCCTGGAGTCAGCACACATTTATGCCACCCACCGCCCACAAGTGGGCCAGGCCACACTGGGAGCAGCAGGCAAGGGAATGGTCAGACTGCCTCAGCCCAGCGAGTGGCCGGCCCCGTGAGACCTCACACAGCGGGTTCTAAGAGTGGATCTCCTCTGGGGTCCGGGGGGCCGGGCAGAGGGGCAGCCCTCAAGTGAAGAGACACACACAGTGATTTCTGTCGGGCCCACAGGCTGCCTTGGGACACCGCCAGCCACATCACCACGATCTGGCCGCATCACTGTGTCACTGTCAAGATAGCCAGAGTGAATATTAACCAAGGGCACATTCAGACCTGACCACTGGCAGATTGCAAAGATAAGGAGGCGGAGCCTCCTCTCTAGCCAGCACCAGAGAGACTTTGCTTTCCAGTCAGTGTTTCGAAAAGAAGATCTTGCCAGAGATCAGATAGGCGCTTCCCCTGACGCAGGCCCGAATGCGCTGCCCCTTTTTTGTGTATCCTCAGCCTCGCCTCAAGCGGTTCGCCTGCTGCCCCTCAGGTCTGTTCCTCCGACACAGCCGCCAGGATCTCAGACTGTGCACAGCTTCCCAGGTTGCTTCACCTGCACCTCCCACTTGGCCTTGAGATAATCAGACCCTCAGGCAGAGTCCAAGATGGCAAGGTGACAAAAAGAAGGCTTTGGCAGGGCTGGGCAGGAGGAGTTGCGGAGGCTGGAAGCTCCAGATGTGGTTCCTCCCTGCACCAGCCTGCCTGCAGTGCATGCTTCAGGCTAATGTCTGCCTCGTTGTCTGAAGCCGAGGTGCAGCTGAAGCAGTCTCCAGTGCGCATTTGGAGCTGAGAGGGCGTGGAAGGAATAGAGGTTCTGGGGAAAGGCGGGTTCTCACGCCACGCCCTCTACCACTACCCCAGGCCCTTCTGCCCCAACTTCTACCCCTACCACACACACACCCTGTTCTAGCAAGAAGCCAAATAGACCCAAAGCTGAGGTTTCCTGCTCAGCATTTGGAGGACTAGAGGGTAGGTTCCCATTAGCACATTCTAGGGCTTTCCGTCAGTTCTACATGGCTGGCACATACCTTATCCCATATGCTCATGACCCCAGAGTAGAGTTCAGTAGGGACATGGACCCCGGGCTGGGATTAAGGGGCAGATCTAGGCCTCTGAGGGCGTCTCCTTCTACTCCCCCTACCCCACCCATACCTTGATGCTCAGACCCTCTGTCTTACTCTGATGACCACTGAATTCTTTCTCGGGGCCTCTCCACCTATGACGGCTTTTTTCTTTTACTTCTAATCTAAAGGAAAAAATACTCTGAGAACACTTTAAGGTTCAACAGCCTCCTGGCTCAGTTATTTATAAAAGGAAATATAAGTAGAATAATTTAATAGCCAAAGAGACAACCCACAAAAATGGGAGAAAAGTTTGTACATCATATATCTGATAAAGGATTTGTATCCAGATCCAAATCAATAATAAAGAGACAACATTAATCAGAGGTGGTGCCTCACACCTATAATCCTAGCTGCTTCAGAGACTAAGGTAGTAGAATTGCAAGTCAGAGCCCAGCCAGGACAATTTAATGAGACCTGTCTCAAAATAAAAATTTTATGAAGGACTGGAGGTGTAGTTCAGTGGTTGAGCACTTGCCTAGAATGCATGAAACCCTGAGTTCAATTCCCTGTCTCTCTCTCACATACACACACACATACATGCCAAAGTAAAAAACCATTTGCCCATTTTGAAGAGAAGACATTTTTCCAAAGAAGATTTACAAGTCAGTAAGATTTCCAAAATGGCAGTGAGATAAGCTATATAGATCTGCTCCCCAATGAGAGATCTATAATTGTTCTCTCCCTCCCCATTCCTTCCCCCTTCCCCTCCCCCTTTCCCTCTCTCTTCCTTTTCCCTCTTCCTTAAGGATTAACAGCAAATGAGAAAACTCGTATTCAAGAAAGTCTACTACAGCTGGCTAAGAAGTGCCTATAAGAGCTCATGGCGCAATCGGTTAGCACGTGGTACTTATATAAAAAGTGCCTCTGGTCTTGAGTCCCAATCCCTCCTTTCCCCTCATCACCCACACAGACCAAGCTCCTCCCTGGATGTTGTGTCCAGGAAGACAAAGTTCTCTTGCCCTCATCTCACAGTCAAGAATACCGCGTGTCCCAAACATGGGGGGCAACCTCACCCCCACCCCTGCATTTCCTAGCTCTGAGTTGCAGAGGCTAAAATGCTGGTCAGTACACCCGGGGGACCAGGGGATCCCATTGCTTGTTCAGCCCCTCCTCATATGGAGAAGCCTCTCCCAAGTTGCCTCGGGTGGAGACTATGGGGCCTTGGCTACACTTAGCCCAGTTCACCCATAGGTCACGTGTCTTATGTGGGGCGAGGCAAGCCCCAAAGCCCAGAGACTGCCTCCGATCCTCGGGGTCCCAGTCATGAAGAGGAAGCATCCTCCAGGAGAAATGGGCTGCTCTGGCTGTTCGCTGCTCTGGGGCAGGGCTCAGATTTTGCCCAGTGGGGACAAATAGTCCAGAAGAACAGAGGGCTCTGAAACTGTCCCCACAGGAACTAACTTTATTTGAAACAGAGGGCATAGAAGGTCAGAGCTGAGATTGCTTTTGAAAGTGATGGAGATTTTGTAGATGACAACTGAGAGGAGACTGGTAGCTTCAGTGAAGCAAGAAGCTGGCATAGGACACCTAATTTACCGGAAAGAGTCAGCTGTAGATGTATGTGAGAGCGGCCTTTTGAACTCAGAACAAACCTCAGAGCTTTGCCTACAGACCTGCCCCACCCGGTATCCTAGTTAGAGTTAGCCCAGTTTAGTGGTGAGCACCGGCAAAGCTGAGTTGTGCTCCATCAGCAAAGTATGCAAGTTTGCAAAAATGAGTGAAAGAGGGGCCTGCCTGGCAGCACAAGGTCCTGAGTTCGATTCCCAATATCAAAAAACAATGAATGAAATAAATTACTTGGGCTTGTGTTTCGTCAATTTAGATGAAGATACTGAACTATAGATTCCAAAAAGTTTGTGTATTTTATATCATTTCATGTTATACTTATGTTTTAAACATTCTTTTGCATTATATCTGAATTTTTGTCTATGTTTAAACACCTGATGACCCTGCAAGATGCATTTAGGCCACATTTCCTTATTACAAATCTTAATTGAATATTCATGTCATTGATTTAAAATTTGAATATTTACCACAGTTCAGAATCTGTCCACCATTAATAAATTTAGAAAAAAAGTGTAGCTTTTATACTAGATTGTTTTTAAAGATTTCATTATAAATGGAGTATCTATCATATATGTTGCTATTTAACATAGCCAAAAATACATAGTTTTTTAAATAAAGTAAAAGAAAACCCTGCTTCTATAAAGGGGCTCGACTTCAGTTGGATTGGATAGTGCAGGACAAGTTATGCCCTGAGTGACTGTCAATAACAAAGCAATCACTCAGCAATCGATGGGGCCAGACAGCCAGCTGATACTTACAGAAGTAGGTCAGCTTAATAGAAAGATTGGGCAGTGGGAGGTTGTTATTAGTATCCGGTTTCTACAAAATGTGATCTAAAGTGGCTAGTTTTTTATTTGTTCATTTTTTACCAAAAAAAAATTGTAAGACATACAAAGAAACAGGAAATTATGACCCATTCATGGGGGAAAAAAGCAGATAGTAGAAACCATTGGAAAAGTCCATGAGACAAAGACTTAAAAGCAGCCATTATCTGTATATATATGTGTGTGTGTGTGTGTGTGTGTTTAAAGAACTAAAGAAAATCATGATTTTAAAGGTAAAAGAAAGTTTGAAGATAATATCTCATAAATACAGAATACTAATAAGACACAAATGGAAATTCTAAGATAAAAATGTATAATAACTGAAATTTGAAATTTGCCATATCTTACCAGAAGATTTGAGCAGACAGAATAACCAGCAAACTTGCAGATACAGGATTGGAAATTATGGGATCCAAAGAACAGTGAAATATAAACATTCTTACTACAAACATGTACTAATAAAAAGATAAACAGTGTCTCAGAAAATGTGAAATATTAAGCATACCAACATATGCATATTGAGAATACTTGAAGGAGAGGAGAGAAAGGACCAGAAAAAAATAATCAAAGAAAGAATGGTTGAAAACATCCCAAATTTGTTGGTAAAATACTAATCTACACATCTTAAAAGGTCAATAAACTTCAAGTGCAATAACTGTGAGGAAGTCTGTAATCTGATGCATCATGGTAAAACTACTGAAAGACAAAGACAAAGTGAAACTTTTGAAAAGCAAAAATCATGACTTGTCACAACAAGGGAATTCCAGTAAGATTAGCTTTTGACTTTTCATAAGAAATTATAAAGGATAGAAAACAAAAGCACTTGGATAACATAGTCTAATTGCTGAAAGAAATCAAGCATCTAATTGCTGAAAAAATATCAAGCATCATATATCCAAGCGAAACTATTTTTCGTAAGTGAAAGACATTCAAAATACACAAAAACAAAAAATTTGTTTCCAGTGGTGCTATTTTATAGGAAAAAATTTAATAAAAAATTCCAAAAAGATGTTCATCAACATTAGTCATTAGGAAATGAAAATCAAATCCACAATGAGATGCCTCTTTTTACCCTGTGGGATGACCAATATTAAAAAGAGGGGTACTCCTATAATGCTAAAGTAATGTTTCTGTAAACATTACTGTAAGTGTAATACGTAGGGATGTGGAAAAATTGAAACCCTCATTCATTGCTATTGGGGTTGTAAAATGATGTAGCTACTTTGGAAAACAGGTTGGAAGTTCCTCAAAAGATAAGACCTAGACTTACCACAAAGCCCAACAGTTCTACTACTAAGTATATACTCAAGAGAAATGAAAATACATGTCCTTGCAAAATCTTAAACATGAATGTTCATCGCAGCATTATCCATGGTACCCAAAGAGTGGAAACAACCCAAGAATCTTACCAGTTTACCTCAGTAAAATGTGGTATATCAAGTAGATGGAATATTACTCAACCATAAAAGGAATGAAGCACTAATGTGACTTACAACTGCACACCTGAACCTTGAAAACACTATGCTAAATGAAAGAAACAGCATATTACATAATTCCATTTATATGAATGGAATCTGTAAACAAATCCATGTAGTCACAAAATAGCTTAATGGTTGCCAAGGGCAGGGAGAAAAAAATGTGGTGTGCCTGTTAATCCTTTTAGAAACCTGTAAATGTTCTAAAATTAGATACAGTAACACCAATAATTGTACAACTCTGAATATATTCACACTACTGTACACTTTAAAAGAACAGATTTTATAACATGTAAACTGTATTTAAATAAAGTTTGTACAAAAAACATTAAATAGTCAGGGTTTTTTTTTATTGTTTTTGTGTTTATTTTATTTTGCAGCTGGTCAAGCAATTTCCAGCTTTAAGTCACAACCAAGTTATAAAGAAGGAATTGGGTGGATGTATATTGTATTAACTATTGCTTCTTATTTCCCCCCGAATGAAGGATAACTATAAGAGAACACTATAGAAATCTATTTTTCATTCTTAATGGACTATTGCTAATTTTCCATTCATAGTCATATCTGGGATTAAAGTTCATTTATAAAAGAATTTTATACCTTGTGGTAAGAGCTTTTCTAGTTTTAGTAATTTAATGAAAGGATTATTTCCAAGGCTGTCTTTGACCTAGTTAGGTTTAAGTATAAAATGTTTGCTTATTCATCCGTGTCTATTAAGTCATGATTTTGCTTAGTACAGAGGCACGAGGTTGGTAGGAAGGGAACTGCCATTTAATGAGACTTACAATGTATCAGATGCTCCAGTTACATTTCCTGTCCAATGCCCACAGTAAACCCTGAAGTATTGTTGCTACTTCTTTAAAGATGAAGATGCAGGCTGCTGAAGGTCCATCAATGCCCAAAGGGACACACCCAGCAGGGGTAGACTGCAAGGAACTCTGTGCTCCTTGCCCCACACCAGGCTGCCTTCCCGAGCCCTAAGCAGAACCAAATGGACAGACTTATCTTTACCATCCTTCATGGCTCTAATGATGGCTAAAACTGCCATACTTGGGCTACTTTGAGAGTTCAAGGTTGAAAGTGATTTTCAAAATACAGTCCCTGGTACTCCCCAGCCGCAGAGCCACACACTTTCCAAACTCGTTTTGCTGTTACTTCTAACTGTTCACCTTTCATTCATTAACAACTTGTTAAACATCCATTATGTGCCTACCCCTGTGTAATACTTCATTTAAAATATGACTTTATGGAGGATTCTGATTTTAGAATTCTCCCTCCAGTGAAAGATGATGAGGAAGAGATGCCTTTTATCCCCTTTAGCCAGAAAACAAGTGCAAAGTGACCCAAAACACAGCACACAGGACTGCCGAACTCTTGTGTGAGTGTGTGTGCATGCGCTCACCTGTTCTGTCCCTCAAAACATGTTTGACCTAGAGCTTTATGAAGGTAAGGTTGGCATCTTTGACCCAGTACAGAGCCTGGCCTGGAGCAGGTATTCAGGGTCATCTGAACAAGCAATTAAGCAATTCCTTTACCAGTCCCCTAAGAGAACCCGGACTGCTCGCTTCATTGCTCCCTCGTTCACACATTTGTAAAATGAAGATGAAAAGAGCAGGCATCCCACGTGGCATGAAACAGTGTAACACATTCAGTAAGTTCTCCATACACTGTCCTTATCATTCCTCTTATTGTTACTGTTGGGAGGTGTGAAAGCCTTCTATGCCAAGAATACGCTTCCATCCCTATGACCTTGTGGCCTGGGTTTTTGTCTCTTA
This sequence comes from Dasyprocta punctata, assembly GCA_004363535.1. NCBI lineage: Eukaryota > Metazoa > Chordata > Mammalia > Rodentia > Dasyproctidae > Dasyprocta > Dasyprocta punctata. Next base: position 42,527 of record RJWM01001158.1, read on the forward strand.
AAATGGAACTGAAAGCCAGGCACGGTAGCTTACACATGTAATCCCAGCACTCGGGGGGCTGAGGCAGGAGGATCATGAGAGTCTGAGGCCAGCCTGAGCTACATAGTGAGTTTACAGCTAACCTGAATTACATAGTAAGAAATTGCCTCCAAAAAATTTTTTTAAATAAAGGACATGGACCCAGCTTGGTCTGAGGCCCTGAGGATCATTTGGGTGTATATTCCTGAGACTGCACATCCAGCGCCTCCCCTCGCAAAGTGTGGGCCAACTGTGGGTCACCACAGTCCAGTCTTTCCCCAGAGGTGGAGGATAGGCTATGCTTCACAACTGCTGGCCTTTGCCTTACAAGAACAGCCTGAAGTAGTGTGAGCCAGCTCCTCCCCAGGACACACGGCGTGAACCTCTGGGCCTCTGGCGTGTGCGTGTGCACCCCCTATGCAGGGACCCACAGGGATAGCTCTAACCCATCAGGAGAGACATGTTCTCTTACTGGATCTGCTGTGTCATTGTTAGCCACAGCAAATTCTCTGGGTCCTGGCTAATGGGGCCCCCAAGACTCATCCCATAAATCCCAAGGGTCTGGGAAGATACTGCCTGACTCCCCACATGGGCCCTTCGGCGGAGAGGGCTTCTTTGGGAGCTGGCAGCTGATTTATTCAACTCCAGCCCCGTGAACTGTAACTGGAATTTTGCCTGCCAGTCCTGTGTCCCATTACCAAGCTCCTCACAGCTTTCCAAAAAGATATCTTGGGCACAGTACTCTCAAGGGAGAACACAGCCGTCACATGACCTGTGGGTAAACCATGAGGTCTCACTACTTTTCCAGGGTCTCAGAGGAAGACAGCACCTCATGTGGGCCTGAAACAGATGGCCACCGCAGGCACATGACCTCCTCCTGTGGTGTGGGGTGCCGTTAGGGCTTCTTGGACCCCTCTAGGGAGGGAATTCAGACCCAGAGCCATGGTTGCATATCTTCCAGAAAGAGAGTGTCTGGGAGCTGGCTCTCACCTTGCCCTTGCCAGTGTGGTGGGGAAAATAACTCCCGACCCATTAGACATCAGATGTGCTGTTTGTATTTTTCCATATCAAAGAATGGATTTTGGGACAGAGGAGGTTAAGAGTAGGAAAGGTAGCCGGGCGTGGTGGCGCACGCCTTTAATCCCAGCACTGGGGAGGCTGAGGTAGGCGGAGCGTTGTGAGTTCGAGGCCGGCTTGGGCTACAACGCGGCGCAAGGCCGGCCTGAGCTACATAGTGCGACCCTGCCTCAAAAAAAAAAAAAAAAAAAAAACCAAAAAACCAGGGCTGGGAGTTTGGCTCAGTGGCTTAAGCGCCTGCCCTGGCAGGCACGAGGCTGTCAGTTCAATCCCCGGTGCCGCAAAAAAAAAAAAAAAAAGAGTAGGAAAGGTGGTGCACCAGCGGATACCCTACTGGCAGTGCAGAAACAGCAACAAAGTCATGCAGCCCCCACTCCCCATATGCTGGTGGAGGCCCTGTCAGCCGGGGAGAAACAGCCAGGGAGCCCCCTCTGCCTCCCGCCTCCCTCCCCCCACCCCTCCCCACCCCGTAAGCACCCAACCAGACTGAGGTGATAATAACTGAAAAGGAAGCAGCCTGACATTTAAGTTGTTTGACTATGCAGGCCTGGGGCCAGTAGCCTGAGCAACTAATTAGAGGATAAGATTATGTAATATAGTAACAATTGTGGATTTCCTACTGTCCTAGCAGTGTTTTGTTTTGTTTCACTTTACTGTTCTGTTTTACTCCTTTTAAAATTAAAAAAAAATGAAAATAAGATAAAAAGAGCAGGAAAGATCTATTGAGAGAAATCCCCTCAGAGACAAGTGGAGTCCTGAAAGTAAATTGCTGCTGCGGCTCTTTGTCCAAGGATGTTTTATGCAGCAAATCACAATGTGGGCATAACATGGGCAGCTGTGAGTCAAACTACAATCAACCTGTGGGATTATAAGGATAGTCACTTGGCTCACACTGATCCAATAGGGAAGCAAGACACATAGCCAGGGTATATGATGAGCATCATTAACTTTAGCTCATCCATGACTCGTAACATAGGAAGAGCAAAGGAATTCCTGGAAAGGGGTGGGAGGATGGGTCCAGATGCTCTGGTCCCCAGCTATGTGTCTGATGCTCATCTTGGCTCACCACATCGGTTGGTGCTAATCACTGTGTAATCTCAGGCTGCTGTTTATCTTGAAAGAGGCTTGCAGGCCTGGCCACTGTGTCACCATCTTGAGGCCCAGCTTTCTCCAAATTTGCCTCCATCCACAGTCTTGATAGGTCTCATCTTCACTGATTTCTTCAAGGGCCAGATCCCTCTCTGACTGCCTATTAATTTTTACCTGTCTACAGTATCCCCTCTCCATCCTCTGAAGGGGGTCTTATCTCTCCCCTGGCAAAAGGTTTGATGTAAAGACTTACTAAATTTCCATTGATTAGAACCTGGAAAGAACAATTTACCATCATCTGACTGTAACCAGCCCAAAGGAAGAAACTGGCTTCCATAAGAGAGAGACCATTCAATTTTTGATTGAGATTATTTGGGTCATGTCTGATCAAGGGAGCCTTCCCAAGTCAGGGGCACGAGGGGAGGGCTTCCAGCAGCTTCTTTTGCAACTGCATCAACCAATTGGTTACTTTTGGTTACTTTATAAGCTCCCTTTTGGTGTCCTCTACAGTAAAATACCACCACCTTGGAGGAAAGATAGATGATAAAAGTTTATTTACTTTCTTCATGATATTTTATAGGTGATCCATTGGCTATTAGATAATTGCTCTCTTTCCACCTAACTGTATGGGCATGTGGCACTAGGAAAGCATATTTTGAATAAGTACAGATATTAACTTTCTATCCTTTACTGAGTTGTAAAGTTTTTCTCAGGGCGATGAATTTTGCCAGTTGGACACTATTCTCAGGAGCAAATGAGCTTTTGAGGGTCTAATGTAGAGTCATTACAGTATACCTGGCCTTTATTGCCCCATTTTCCATAAAGGAACTGCCATCAAAAGAAGGTCACATTAGGGTCAGTTAAGGGTGTGTCTAGCAAATTTTTCCTAGCTGCCTAAGTGTGGAGAATTATCTGTTTACAGTTGTGACTTTCAGCCTCAGCTTTTTCCTTTTGTGGTAGAAATGTGGTGGGATTTAAGGAGAAGCTTGTCTTTATTTGGATGGCCTGTCCTGCTAAAAGTAGAGCCTACTAATTGAGAAGCTGGCTGTCTGATGGCCACAGGCTTCCTTTGGAGGAACAAAGTTCTACCACGTTGTGAGGGGTCTACACAGGGAGGTCTTTGATTAAGGTCAGTTTGGACGTTTTTGGCACCAGAAGAGCTCGGTGGCCCCGGCTCTAAAGCAAGCAGGCCATCCCTTTGCTACTGTTTAATGTGTGACTCAGATACCCCTATGGGCTGTCAGACACACACCCCCAGCCTTGTGCAATCATTCCCAAGGCTATCCCCTACCTTTTATTGACATACAGGTTGAAATGATGTCCTGTAAGGAGGCTTGGGAATGGGGCATCTAGAAGCACTGATTTAAGCTTCTGGAATGTAGACTGGGAACCAGATTCCCAGGTTAAAATATGGGTATTACAAGCTGATAAAGAGGTCATGCAATCTCACCACATTCTTCTGCTATCTAAAGGTAGCAAAAGTCTGTAATTTTTAGGAATCCTCTTAGCAGTTTTAGGGTCTTGGGCTGTGCAAAGGAAAATAAAGGTTTAACCGTCCCCCCCCACCTTCCCCAGACTTTGGGTTTTCTTGGCTATACTTTAAGGATGCAAAGTTGTGCCTTAGATACAGAGACCCTGTAACCTCTGTCTGCCAGAAAGTCCAGCAGAGCACGAGTTCCCTGGCTGGGAAACTCCTCTGAGGAGCTACGTAACAGTACGCCATCCACACATTGCAAGTCTATGACTTGGGAAAATTTGAAACTGCCAAGTCATGGGAAACATTTGTCTAAGGAGATGGGGTCTGTCTCTGAACCCTTGAGGCAGCGCACTCCAAATCAGTCTCTAAGAGGCCCGATGGTGAGGATTTTTAAAGTCAAAAAAAAAAAAAAACTGGGAATGTGAGTACAAAGAAATACAAAAGAAGGTGTCTTTTACATTTAATAATAAGAACCAGCCATCATCTTTTTCTCTCTTTTTAAAATTTTATTTTATTGATACATATGTGCAGTGCACACATTTTATAATCATTTTGGGGAGTTGATACCTATACATATCACGGCTTGTTTCTTTTTTTTAATTCTCCCCCTTCCCCCAGTACCCCGTTCCCGCTTGACTTTCTTGTTATTAATCTTAGTTCACCCAACCAGTAACTTTAGGGATCTGGGGAAGGAGAGCGTATGGGCTGCATACCCCTGATGGATGGGCACTACGACGTCAATTACCAATCCAAGGTTCTGTCAACCTTTCCTCGCTGTTGGGTTTTTGGACTCCCAAAATTGGAGTATTGCACAGGCCATTACAAGGTGTAAGTAGACCTTTTGCCCTTACATTGCCAATTATAGGCAATATTCCTTTTTTAGCTTTAGTTCTTAGAAGATATTGTGTCTGGTGAGGAAAAAGAATGGGGCTTTTGAGATGTATTTGTACTGGGGCAACTCTTATGAGTCTCCCAATATTATCTTTAGTTACCCATACTTTAGGGTTTATTTTGGTCTCCACAAGAAGAGGGCAATGTACCTGACCTGGGTGCATGTATATTATAGCATTTAAATAAGGTATCTCTTCCCAAATGGGGATCAAAGGATCAAAGAGGAATGGAAGAAGAGAACCCCATCCCACTTACAGCCTAAAGGTTGTGAGAAATAGGGAAACACTCCTCAGTGACTTCTTTCACTGCAGTATGACAGCTGGAAGGAAGGAAGGCCAGGGTTGAAAAGAAGGACCGATAGTCTGGCTCCCGTGTCCGGCAACAGGCTGGTCTGTTTTCTGTCTGTCGTCATGATGACCCAGACCTCCTCCATGGAGATGACAGTCTGGTCAGGGAAAGAGGGCGAAGAGTGCCCCCCCAAGGCCTTCAGCCTTGCTGGACCAGCTGGTAAGATGGGCCTGATCCCTGGGTCCTTCGTTCTTGGGAGCAGTCCAACTTCCAGTGGTCAGTATTGCATGCAGGGCATGGTGGAGGCCTCTTGATGTGATGCTTTTTATCACAATTCCTTTAAAAATGCCCTGGTTTCCCACAGCCATAACAAGTGGGTGTAGTCATCAAACTGTTCTTGCGGTCCCAGCAATCAGACTCAGCATCTGTCTACTCCTTTTAAGGCCACACCAAAGGCAGCTGCTTTCTCTTGTTCTCTTTGTTTTCTCCCCTTGGCATCTTTAGTCTCAGTTACAAAAGACCAAGGCTGCAACTCTCACTAGAGCACTAAGTGAGTGAAACCATCTTTTGCAACTCTTTCTTGATGTCTGATGCTGACTGGGTAATAAAATTGTTCTTAAGAATAACCCGACCTTCTACTGCATCCGGGAACAAAGACACACCTTACCAAAGCCTCTTGTAACTGATCTGAGAGGGCAGAGGGGTTCTCATCTTTTCCCTGATTAATAGTTGATAATTTAGAATAATTGAAGGGCTTAGTTTTTGTCCTTCTTAGGCCTTCAAGTATACAAGTTTGGAAATGTTTTCTATTTCAATCTCCTGTCCAGTTAGTACGCCAGTAGGGATCTTGTGTAGGGGCTGCTTGGACCCCAGTAGGAACCAGAGGCTCCCCTTGCTATCTGTCTTCTGGTCTTTTAAAATGAACCATGTTATTTTCATCTCTGAAGGTAATAGCAGCCTGTAATGCTGCTTAATTTTTACTGGGGGTCAATGTTTGATTTAAAAGCAACATTACGTCTTTCCAGTCCAGTTAAAAGGTCTGAGTAAATCCCCTTAAGACCTCAGCATACTTACCAGGGTTATTGGAAAACTTTCCCAGATCTTGTTTGATAAGTCACTGAGAGCGGAGGACACATAGACATGGTTAGGGCCCAGTTGTCCACCCAGCTTGCTGAGGAGCTTCCATGAAATCAGATAGAGGTGGATATAGCCAGGAGAGATTTTAATTAGTAGTGGCTTAGAAATCTCCTTGCCAGGCACGCCTATAATCTCAGCACTGGGGAGACTGAGCCAGGAGGATCACCGTGAGTGCAAGGCCAGCCTGAACTACATGGAGAGACCCTGTCTCAAAAAAAAAAAAAAAAAAAGGACTAGGGAGAGGACTTTGGGCTCAGTAATTGTAGATGCATCTGATTGAGGCTTCAGGGCCAGAGGCGTCTGTTGGTAATGGCTTACATCTACACTTTGAACATAAGTCAGAGCTCTCTCTTAAGGAAAAAAATATGATCTAAACATAAGGTGCCTGTGACCACTGTTCCCCTCTCTTACAGAAAACCTCTAGTTGCAAAATAGTATTATAGTCAATATTTTCCTTGGGGCTTCACTTTCTCTCAGAGGGTACCCACGTGCAGAAAAAGGTTAAACAAATCCCAGTGTTTAGGAATATCTTGTCTGTAACGTCTACCATGGAAAGAACAGAGGCATTTCTGCAAAGGGACGGGAGGGTGGGTCCAGATGTTCTGGTCCCCAGCTGTGCATCCGATGCCCAGATGGAGCCCTGGACCAGGGGGTGCTGATCACAGTCCAGCCCAGGCTGCTGTTTACATCCAGGGAAGCTCGCAGGCCTGGCCAGTGTGTCTCCATCTTGAGACTTGGCTCTCTCCAAATTCATGTCCAGCCATGATTTGAATGTGTCTTATCTTCTGTACTGACTCCCTCAAGGACCCTGTCCCTCTCTGACTGCCTATTAATTTCTACCTAACTTAGCTGTCTGTAACACCAGTGCCCCCCTTCAGAACACCTGCCTCTGCTCCCTTCTCCAGAGAAATCAGGCTGAGCCCCTACCAAGGCCAGGTGCAGGTTGGTGGCCATGCCACCTGCACAGTTCCCCAGAGTGCCACACTTGATTTCAGAGCTCTGCTACGGATGTCTTGAAATTCTTAGTTCTGGGACAAGGGATCCTGCAATTTCAATGTGGCTTTGAGGCTTCAATCACTCGTATTTTACTGAGTCGGAGCAGATTCCAAGCTGTCGTCTAAAGCTAGTTATTTTTGGAGCTAGGTGGCCACTAACTAGGCATATGTCTTCTCTACCACTTCTGATCTGTGGGCTGGCAGATACAATATTAGAAGGCCCAGTGCTCTGGCCTCTAAAGCCCATTCAGGGGCCTCAGGGTGTCTTAGTCCCAGAGCAATTGTCAAGGAATAAAAGTCTGTTTGGCTCAAGGTTTTGAAGATTCAGCGGCTGCATCTGGTGAGGTCCTCCTTGCTGGTGGGGACCCTGTGGAGTCCCAAGGCAGCACAAGCTTGCCAATGTAGGTCTCACTCCCTCTTACAAAAGTCAGAGTCCCAGTAGATTAAAGCCTTATCCTTATGGCCTCATTTAACCTTAATCACCTCCCAAAGGATACCTTGGTCAGATTAAGTTTTTACCTTCTTAATACTTTACAGTGGGAATTACATTTCAACATGTTTTAGTGGGGGTGTTCTAACCACGGTACCAGGTGAGGCAACCTTGCTCTGAGTATGGTCTCAGACGTACCCTTGCGTTGTGCCTGCAGGCTGGAAGTCCTAACTCCTGTCCTATGCTGCTTTTCTTCTGCAGAGCTGCGCTTGAGCGCCCTGCTGGAGCCAGCATTGTGAGCGCAATGAGCAGAAACCTCCCGGCCCTTGCTACTGCCTTTAGCACAAGGGTGTCGTTGAGGACACTGTCTTCCACATCAGAGTGGCCTTTCTGTAGAAGAAGGGATATAGGAGAGACTTCAGATCTCAGTACTCAGAAACACTATGCCACTAAGAAATAATGCTGAGAATCAACCAATGGGATCAAATTAAAAAGGTTCTGCACAGCCAGTGAAACAACCGACTTAGTGGAGAGTCAGTCTTCAGAATGGGAAACTTTGCCAGCTACTCCTCAGAGGACTAATGTCTGCAATATACATAAGAACTAAAAAAAAATTAGACCCCCCCCAAATAAGACTCAGTCAAAACATGGGCAACTGAAATGAATAGACACTTCTCAGAAGAAGAAATACAAAAGATCGATAAATACATGAAAAAATGTTCAATATTACTGGTCATTAGACAAATGCAAGTTAAGACAATACTGAGATACCATCTCACTCCAGAAAGAATGTCTGCCATCAAGAAATCTAATGACAAATGCTGGTGAAGATTTGGGGGAAAAGGAGCCCTTCTGCACTGTTGGCGGGAGTATAGACTAGTACAACCACTGTGGAAACCGTGGTGGAGAGTCCTCAGAAAACTAAACCTAGAAATTCCATTTGACCCGGCTATTCCCCTTCTAGGAATCTTCCAGAAAGAGTTGGAATCATCAGATTACGGGAATACAAACATGCCCATGGTTAGAGCTTATAAGAGCTAAATGTTGGAAATGGCTCATGTGCTCATCAGCAGATGCACGGATAAAGAAAATGTGGTACTTATATACAATGGAGTACTGCTCTCCCATAAAGAGAGATAAACTTGAGGCATTCATAGGTAAGTGAATATACCTTGACCCATAATATTGAGTGAAATAAGCCAGATACATAAACTTAAATATTGCATGGTTTCTCTTCCATGAGAAACTAAAAACCGAAGTAGGGAGATCTTTTTCACATGGATGGGGGAAGAAAAGATGGAAGGGGGAGGAAAAGGAGAAAAATGGGACGGAAAAAAAGAATTGAAGAAAAAAATGAAAATGGAGTTTTTTCAAATGGGAAGGAGGCCAAGGGTTGGAAAGGGTGTGGGGGGAGGTGTGGGATAGGGAATGAGAAAAAAAAATCAAAGAGTTAAGATGTGTTATGTCCACGGACCAACACCCCCTGATAAACGTGCTCATTATGTATCGTAAACATGTACTAATAAGCAAATAAAACGAGAAAACAAAACCTGCGCCTCTGCGGAACAAGTTGATCCTGCGGGTCCTGGGACCCAGCTGGAGCTGAGCTTCGGCACAGCCCGGGCGGGGCGACGCCGGATCCGTGTCACCCCTGCCTCGGCCTGTGCCACTTCCCTCCTCTTCGCTTTCCTTTTCTCTTACGCCCCTTAGCTTTTCGTTTTCCACTTCTCTTTTGCGTGTGTCTTTAGAAACATCTCTCGCTGTGCAGACATGAGGTGTGGTCTGAATATCAAACCGCGAGTGTCTGTCCATGGCAATTTCATGGCAGCTACGAGGAGTAAGAACCGAATTGCTTTCCAAATGCCCCGCAGGCAGGGTCCCCACCGAGGGGCGGGAGGGAGGCCGAGGCTCTTTCCTCTCTGCGGCCGCATCTTCACAGCAGCACCCCAGTCCCCTACTCCCAGGCCCAGGAGACTCATGGATACCTACTTTTTTTTTTTTTTTTAATGAGAGATAATTAAACACACTTTGAAATCTTTGCAACGTCCCTTAAAATTTTGCTGAATTGACTTCAGTCCATAGCTGGAACTGAAGCTCCGGCTGAAACTCGTTTTATGATCCAACCAGCAGGCACTTGTTAGTATGACAGCAGCCCGTCCCTGGGGAACAGGAGGAGGGAGCTGCTGAGAAGGCCGGATGCCAGGGAGAGGCAGGAGTGTAGGGAGGGGAGACAGGAGCCCTGGAAAGGGGTGGGTAGGCCTTGTTGGGCAGAGTGGGGGGTTGGCTCAAGTCCCAAGCTTGGCCTTGGTGTGGCTGGAGGGGTTGCACAGAGCTTTCTACAGGGGTCTGCCCAGAAAATCAAAACACAGTGTCCCTGGAACCACTTGCACTACGCAACATGGGGAAGGACATTTTTTAACCCATGGATCAAGTGACCACGCCCTTGCCCTGCTCCTCGGGCTTTTCAAACACCTTCGTTTCATGCTGGGCTGCCTCCTGGAAGGGCAAGGCCTACTTTGCCTCACACTGCTTTGCAGCGAAGGGGTCCCCAGGTGCCGCCCAAGCAGAGTAGGTGCCGCCACCTCCCGTTTCAGAAGACGCTGCTCGTGGCAGTGACTGGTCAGCAGGGTCAGCCTCAGAGCTGCAAGGATGGTGCCTGTTGCGAAGAGCAGCAGCCTGGCACGGGGAGGAGAACGTGCCTGGTGCCACCTCGGTTCCCTGGGAGCCGGGCTGGGCGTGGGACCTGCCGGAGGGCTTGGCTCAGGCTCCGCGCTGTTTTGTTGGCAGTGGAACCTGGTGTGTGAGGACGCCTGGAAGACGCCCCTCACCACCTCCCTGTTCTTCGTAGGCGTGCTCTGCGGCTCCTTCGTGTCTGGGCAGCTGTCGGACAGGTAAGGACCTGGGGGGGGGGAAGTCGGGATGGTTCCCTGCCTGTCTTGGGGTCAGCCTGCATTTCAGGGTGTTTCTTCCCCAGAGAAGAGGAGGTCCTTCAGGCCACTAAGTCAGGGACTGGAAGACCCTGGTCCTCGGCACTCACCACCTGTATTCTCTTCTCCCAGCCTGTGCTTCCAGGGCTTTGGCTGTGGCTGGCGAGAGGCCACCCAACCCACTAGAAAGTGAAGTCCTCATTCCAAATCCGTTCTCAGAACACAATGCTGCCCTCACTCCGTCCCATCCTGACTTGAAAGTCATGTCAGCGGCAGGTAGTGGGTGATGTATAATTGATCCCTTAACAGAGTCAGGCCAGATAGTCAGCACTAACTCTGCACTCCTTGGGTCTGAGCTTTGGGTCCTGGCTGGACCTGGGACCACAGAGCTGGCCCAGGCTGGATCTAGGTTTCCTGGAGCTCACAAACTGGAGGAGACAGCATTGCAACACCAGGACATGTGTTCCCCCAGCCCCAAAGGTCCTATGGTGACTGCAACAGGGTGACAAATGGTGGCGTTGGGGAAGACTTTCCAGAAGAGTGATTGTTCTTCCCCCAGCTTCAAAGCCCAATGGGACATCCAGCAAATGGCTTGATAGCTGAATGTTTTCAATTGAGAAGGGGGCTCCAATTGAGAAGATTTTCTCCAAACTGCACTCTATCCTACCAGAATGTAAAATTAACACAGAAACTGACTATAGGGTCACCAACAGGCATGGCTAGAATCTCCAGCTTCCCATAGAAAAGTGGTTTGCACTTTAAATGCATGTGAGAAACTTAAGATCCCACTATTCAGACTGCATCCTAGACTCTTGAGAAGTTGAGTGCTGGTCATTGTATAGATGCTGCTTGACTTTACAGTGGAGTTATGTCCTGGTAAGCCCAGTATAAGCTGGAAACATCCCAAGTTGGAAACGCATGCAATACACCTAACATACTGAGTGTCATAGCTTACAAAACAGGAAACTGTAGAGTGTTGGTTGATTGTGGGGATGGCTGGGAGCTTCAGCTTGCTGCCATTGTCCAGCATTAAAAAATAGCATATCCCTGGCCCAGGAAAAGGTCAAAATTCAAAAATCAAAGCAGGGTTTCTACTGAACACACATTACTCTTGCACCATTATAAACATTTTTTAAATCCTAAGTCAAACCATTGTTAAATCGGGGAGTGTCTGTACTTTTTAAGTTTTCCAGGTGAGTCTGACTGCTGCCAAGTTTAAAAAAAACCACTGCCAGAGCCAGGGATTTAGCTCAGTGGCACAAGCTCCTGCCTGGCAAGTACAAGGTCATGAGTTTGATCCCCAGTACAAAAAAAAACAAAAAACAAAAAAAAAAAAAAAAAAAAAAAAAAAAAAAAAAAAAAAAAAAAAAAAAAAAAAAAAAAAAAAAAAAAAAAAAAAAAAAAAAAAAAAAAAAAAAAAAAAAAAAAACACTGTCTTTGAGGAACTCCTGGTTCTGGATTTACAGAATTCCCATGTACTCATATTTGCAATCTGTGCTGTACCCACTTTCCAAAAATGTGGTGGCAACTTCTACTTGTGGCTCCTTCTCTTTCCATGTGGTCCTTGCAGATGTTCCTCTGTGCTTTTGAGATCTGGGGCCTTCTGACAAGACTTAGAATCTCCAGAGGAGACAAATGCCAAAGGCCTAATCAGGGAGGATGTTGGTAGGGTGCAACAGAGGAAATCTTTCCAGCTCCAAGAAGAGACAAAGTCACTGTGACTTCCTGGCTCAGAGCTTGGAACACACCCTGTTTTAGTCACTTTCCTGTTACTGGGACACTATACCAAATACCCCCTATTTACTTATTTATTTTTAATTTAAGAGAAAAAAGACGCATAAAAGAAAGACAGAAAGCGAAAGAGACAAACGAATGACAACAGCAAATCCACAACAGTAACATTATAGGTTTACAAAACAAGATGATAGGAACTTCACAATGGTTGCAATATTGCATATCGTTACCTTCAACATGGTTGTTTACATTAACAGATATAGACATGTAAAATTGATCTAATCATGAGTATTAACTATTCTTTCTCAATAACTAATACATTCAGCAGTATAGTCATTTTAGTTATCTTACATATACATATATACAGATTTGTCTTTTTCCTTTTCCCTTCCTTCTTTCCTCCTTTTCCCTTTCCCAATTACTTTTGCTGTTTGAACAGTTTCTTACCCTTACACAGTATTTATTGTAGACTTTGGATCATATATACTGTTTCAGTTTCTTACACTAGGGAGACAATATGGTATAAATATCCCCAATTTAAAAGAAGAGAAGTTTATTTGACTCATCATTTCCAGTGGGTTCAATTCAAAGTTGGGCTGGTTCCAAGGGCAGAAATGTCGTGGTACAAGTGTACGGCAGAGGTAAACTGCTCAACCCATTCGAACCAGAAAGTAGAGAAAGAGCCAAACCAAGAATACACCCTTCCAGGTCACACCTCTAGTGACCTATCTCCAATCAGGCCTCATCTCCTAACAGCCACCCACTAATGAGCATAGCTGCCTATGATTTAGTCACCTTATTTCCAACATACAATGGCACAGGATAAACATTCCTGTTCCAAAAGGGAGAAATAAGGGAAAAGTCAGAAATCTAACCAAAGCAAAACCAATCCCCAGCAGGCAAATATTAAATCCTGTAGCACCATGTTCAGCACCTGGACTAGGCTGCAGTGAGACATGCACTCTAAAGGGGTTCAGCAGCTTTGGCCCTATGTAGCATTGCCAGTTGCAGCTCTAATGGCCTCTCTCAAGGTGGCCCTGCTCACTGCCCATGGTTTCCCTTAGCAGACATACCAAATTCCTGGCATCTCCAACTTCCTGGGGTCTCCACTGCATTTTTGGTTTCACTGTCACAGCTTCATGCACTGTTCTTTCAAGAGGCACACCATTTGACCTCCCAGGCCTTTTTCTGAAATCTGGGTGGAAGCCTCCATGACCCAATACCTCTTGAATTCTGTGTGCCTATAAAACCAGCATCAGGTGAGTGAATGCAAGGTCTGCTGCCAGCTCAACAGTACCCAGGCTCCCTTAGATCATGACCTCAGAGGCCTCTGAGTGACTGGATGGCTGAGCACTGTGAAAAGAATCCCAACAAGCCATTCCAGCCCCTCTCAATTTAAGTAAGGAGCCCAGGGACTGTCTTCTCAAATGGAAGCTTTATAGTTCTGCATCCTGAAACCCCTGAAGGGTGGGGTCATGTTAATTCCTGAGATGTGTTCAAGTCATCTTTTCTATTGTCCTCCTGCAAAGTACTTGACTTCTTTCTAGTGCTTATCATTTTATCAACTACGCACTTCATAGCCCCAACTTTGCAGGTGCTTCTTTCTGATGAAACTATAAACTTTTCACATCTGCATCTGGCTTTTGATTTTGGATGTAGACCTGCTTAAAAAGTACCCTTTAGTACCCATCCCACAACCTGAATTTATGGATGCTTTGAGATTTTCTCAACTAAATTAATTAGGCCATTGCCCTTCCTCTTGATCTCCCGTACAGTCTCAGGACATGGACAAAATGAAGACACGTTGTCTTGGTTACTTGTCTCTCATGGTTGGAACAAAGTACCAGACACCCAAAATTAAGGAAGGAGAAGTTTATTTAGCTCACAGTTTGTGGAGGCTTCAGTCCATCGTCAGCTGGCTCCAAGGCAGGGTGGCATGGCACTGGGGCAACACTTCAGGGCAGTAGAAGACAGCAAAAGCAGCAAGAGCAAAAAAGGGGAAAATAAGCCTCTTCTGCTTTATATTGTAAGCAGGCTACCACCACCACTCCCCAGGATGAGTATAGCACTCACACCGTCTCCATGCCCTCTTCTTGCACAGGTTCAGACTGTTTGCAAACTAAGGATCCTGAATCCCTGCTGAGTCTCTTAGTTAAACTTCCAAACTTCTAAAATTGACACCATGTACCAACCATAACAATCCACCCCTTGTCAACTTGGCAACCAGACACATTTCTTTAAACTGGTTTCCAGATACATGACATGCCTATTCTTAACATTTCACAACTTGAGCATTATAACACAAGTTTAACAATTCTTAAGAATGAGTATTAAATCTGTCAACATTATATTACATTAGAAACATAACATTTTACCCCTGGATCCCCAAAGACTCATGCATATCTCTTTATGTAAAAAAGCATTTAGTCCACCTCTAAAATTTGACAAAGTCCTAGCAGTTTCAGCCTTGCTGAAAAGTCCAAGTCCCAAGTCTCCTCTGAGATTATAAGGCAAACTCTTAACTGTGAGCCCCTGTACAAATGAAAACAAAGTTAAACACTTCCAACATTCAATGGCACAAGATAACACTTTCATTCCAAATGTTGCAAACAGGAGGACACAAAACACTGGGACCAAAGCAAGCTCCAAATCCAGCAGGGCAAACATTAAGTCCTGCAGTCCCACATCCAGCATCTGAAGCAATCTGGTTGTGAGCTCCAAAGGACTTGAATGACTCCACCCCCACGGCAGTTCTGGTGGTTGTAGCTCCCACAGTTTCTCTCTTGGGCTGGCTTTGCTCCCTCCTTGCAACTTTCCTTAGACAATCCACACTCCCGGATTTTCCAAACTTCTGGGTTCTGCACTGCACCTTTGGCTTCACACTCACAGCTTCACACACTGCCCTCTCAGGGGCACACTGCCTGGTCTCCCAGGCCTTCTGAAATTGGGGTGGAAGCCTTTTTAACCTCAGAACTCTTGCATTCTGTATGCACCTAAAAGCAGCGCCATGTGGATGATGCTGAGGTCTGCTGCCAGTTGGAGCTGTAGCCAGGCTCTCCTCTCTCTTGGAGGTCGGGGTCAAGTGCCTGGATTGCTGAGCACTCTGAATCTGATTGTGAAGAAGAAACTCTGTATGCCACCACCATTCTGGAATCTTCTGTGGCCACCACCACCATTCTGAAACATGATGCTCTGCAGCTTTCTCCTCAAAGCAAAGTCTTTCGCTTTTGCAGTTTTGAGACTGTAAAAGGTGGAGACTTGCTGCTTCTTGTGATGCCCTCAAGCCATCTTTTCTATTCTTCTGTTCCTTCTCAGCAATTGAGATCTCAGCTCTCTCTTTACAGTCCACAGCTTTACTAGAGCTTTTTTCCTGGCCAAACTCACAATGTTTTATATCATCCTGCTAGGCTCTTTGTTCTTGACATAAATCTGGCTAAAACTCCCCAACAATAGCCATGCCACTGCCTCAACATTTGACTGCATTAGAATTTCTTTTGCCAGATTAATTAATCTGCAGCCCTTAATCTCAACCTCAAGCAAAATCTCTGGACATTAGCAAAGTGCAGACAAACTTTCTGCCAAACCATAACACACATAATCTGGACTCCAACAATCAATACAGTCCTTACTTCCAGCAGAAACCTCCCAAGCCTGGTCTTTACCAGCAGGATTTTTATCAGCCTTCTGGTTTTCTGAGCTCTGACCAGAATCTTATATACAAAACAGCCTAAGGCATTTCAGTGCTATTCTTTCAGGCATCATCTCTGAACCTTTCCAAAGTCTTCCCATAAGCCATTTCCAAAAGCTCTTGTACCACATGGTCAAGTATAGTCACAGCAATGGCCCCACTCCTGGTACCAAATTCTGTCCTGGTTGCTTTTTTCCTCATTGCTGGGACAAAGTACCAGACAACCAAAATTAAGGAAGGAGAAGTTTATTTAGCTCACAGTTTGTGGAGGTTTCAGTCCATCATTAGCTGGCTCCAAGGCAGGGTGGCATGGCACAGGGGCAACACTTCAAGACAGTACAAGACAGCAAAAGCAGCAAGAACAAAAAGGGGGAGAACAAGCCTCTTCTCCTTTATACTGTAAGCAGGCTACCACGCCTCACCCAGGGGTGATGTAACATTCACATCATCTCCACACCCTCCTTTTGCACAGGCTCAGGATGTTTAAAGTAAGGATCCTGGCTCCCTGCTGAGTTGCTTAGTTAAACCTCTAAATTTCTCAAATTGACACAATGTATCAACCACAACACATTTTCTGCCAGAGTGTAACACACATGTTCTCTAGCTCAACTGCCCGCGAGTTATTCACAACAGAAACCTCCTTGCCTGGCCTTTATTCTCTGCATTTCCACTAGCATTCTGATCTTCTCATCTCCAACCAGAATCTCCTACCAATCTGCTTACAGTGCTTAAGCCTTTGCTACCTGACATCTCCAAACCTTTCCAAACCCCTCCTGCAAACTAATTCAAAAGACTTCTGAGCCACATGGTTATGTACACTCACAATAATTACCCTACTCTTGGAACCAAAATCTACCTTAGTCATTTTCTATCCCTGGGATCCAATACCTGATACCTACAACATAAAGGAGAGGTTTATTTTGGCTCAAGGCTTCAGTCCTGTGTCAGCTAGCTCCAAGGTAGCAAAGGCATGATGGAAGGGCCTGGTGTGGGGGTCAACACTGAAAACATGTATATGAAGCACCTGGCATCTAAACTATAGATGTGATCTGTCCTTAGGGTCAGTTAAGGACTCTCAAGACAAGCACAGCATGACTTGGAGGGAGGTCATAGCCTTGCAGTTGTAGGATATGGGAACATTTTCTGTGCTGTTCCCTATGCTATCAGCTCAAGTAGAATATGTGCTTTTCATAAAATATCTTTAGAACTCCTCAAGGGATGCCTTTGTTTTCACTGAGTATATATGACAGAACATTCCTAAAATATGCAGAGTCGTTTTCAGCCTTCTCTTCGTGTGTCACGAGTCTCCTTTCATTGGCGATCAGCCTAATATTGATTGGGGAACTACACCTAGCAGCAGAAAGTTGTTTAACTCATGGCAGCCAGGGAGAGGTCCTGCTGACACGAGAATGTATCCTTCCAAGTCACACCTCCAGTGACCCACCTCCATCCAAGCCCCACCTCCTAAGAGCACATTCAGCTACCGAATTCACAGTGGATTAATCTGCCAGCAAGTATAGTGCCCTTTCCAAACACATGAGGCTTTTTAGATCTATGAACCATAGCACACTGAGTTGCTGCCCTGCTGCAAGCTGTATATCTCATGTCTTTTGTTATCCTATATTTCACAGGTTTGGAAGGAAGAACATTCTTTTTGCAACCATGGCTGTGCAAACTGGCTTCAGCTTCCTGCAGATTTTCTCCACCAACTGGGAGATGTTCACAGTGCTATTTGTCATCGTGGGCATGGGCCAGATCTCCAACTATGTGGTGGCCTTCATACTAGGTAGGAATGGCTTCTGGGACACAGGGTTCCTCCCTTCAACCTTCTGAAAGGCCAGGAAAGAGGGGGACACTAGAATATGCTCCCAAAGTTCAATCAACCTTAAGTATATGTGTGTTGAGGTGGGAGTTACAGCCATGGTCTCCTTAGGCCAGTCACGGAGAGGGCAGGTTCTCTCAGGGAGCCACCTCTGTGGTTGGCCATGACAAAACCAGCTACACAACAACTGATACCCATTCTTAGGAGCACATGGCTTGGGAGAAACACAGATGAGGAGCCAGGTGTGGTGGCGCACACCTTTAATCCCAGCACTTGGGAGGCTGAGGTAGGAGGAGTGTTGTGAGTTCGAGGCCAGCTTGGGCTACAACGTGAGCGCAAGACCAGCCTGAGCTACATAGTGTGACCCTGCCTCAAAAAACTAGGGCCGGGAGTTTGGCTAAGTGGCTTAAGTGCCTGCCTAGCAGGTGCGAGGTTGTGAGTTTGATCCCTGGTGCCACAAAAAAATAAATAAATAAAATAAAATAAGCAAACAAGCAAGAAAGAAACACAGATGAGGGGATGCTGAGGGAAGAACAGCCTGGAGATGCCTCTGATCTGGGCTGTGAAGGCTTGAGGCTTCGGTCTGGTAGCCTAGGAAGGGACTTAGGACAGTTGATAGGGCTGCCACACAGGTGGAAAGGCACCTGGTCAGCCAGGAGGAATTAATGACAGTACCTCTGGGCAGAGCAATCTTGCCCAAGTCAGCACCAACCTCGAGTCTATCGGCTCTGTGTAGGATCAGCCTCACTGCGCTGGTAGTAGGCCTGATATTGCTAGGCTGTGGCTAGGAATACCAGGCTGCAGAAGGAAAGCCATCAGTGACAAGGCTATGAAGAGGCCCCCAACTCCTTCTGCAGCTTTTCTGGGGAGAAGAAATGATGGGAGTTAAGGATGGATTGGTCAGGGCCATCCTCAGGAATGAGTCCCCAAATTCTCTCTGAGCCCCCAGTATGGGCAGGTGAGAAGAGAGCAGCTAAGGACACCTCCAGCACAACACCAGCCCCTCTAGTGTTGGTGTGATCCTTCTCACTGGCCTGGCACTACCCCAGTTTATATCTATTGTCACCATGTAATTATGAGTAGTGGCCCTTTAATTGGAGTCTAATGATTCTTCCTGTTTGAAAAGTCCACACCTGGCTGGGTGACTCACTGCTTTCAAGAGTCTGATGACCCGGTGGCTTTGGAGATGCGGTGTTATCTTAGTTGAAGACATGTTCGACCATAGTCAGACTGCCAAAATGGAATTTTTCAAATTCCATTCCTGCAATTACTTATGAAGGGTTCTTTGCCTCAGGCCCAGTCTGGGTGTCTACTGAGAGAGGGGGGAGGTGAGGGGGTGCTGCAGCCACGTGGTCCCAGCAGACCGCAGACTTCAGTAGACCCCAGCAGGAGGGGGCTGCCGTCCTTCCTGCAGGGCGAAGGAGGGTCAAGATTTACTTCGAGCTCGTTTGCGCAGCAAGCACAAGGAGCTACATGACAATGGTCCTAGAAACTAGGGAGTAGACAGATTTGAGACAGAAATCATAGCTTCCTAAGGGCTGCTGGCCCCTGGGACACAGGACTCTTGGGCCTGGCAAAGGCTATCCTCATTTTATAAGTCCCCGAGATCCTTCCTTGCAGTGAGCCTCCCTCTAGCTGACAAACCCAGTTAAGCGCTCTGCTTGGGCCAGACCCATGGCACAAACTAAACAGGTCTCCCCAACACAGAGGACTCAGCCCACGGCCAGCCGGCCCACGCCACAGGAGGACTCGGGCCTATCCAGAATGGATGGAACCCAGGGCAGCTCATCAGGACCAAGGTGGGGGGCTTGCCGGGCAGTGGTGGGCCCGGTTCTTCAGAGTTAACCCTGCCTCTGCACTACACAGGATGCTTCTGAGGCCCTGGGGGCTCCCCTCCGGGAATGATGGAGATCTGCCCTGCGGGCGCCCCTCAGTCTGTGGCCTCACAGGCAGGGTTGCGCAGCGTGAAGACTCAGGCTGAGCCCAGGCTGCGCGTGGGACCCGTGCAAGGGACGCTGCTTGCACGGGGCCCCGTCAGCTCTTGCCGTGCCTGCTGCACCTGGGACTTGGGGTCCTGGGATCACACTTGTTGTGTGGGGTTCCTGAGTGTGAAAGTTTGAGTGTCAAGGAAAGCCCAGTCTGTTTCACAGCGGCCGGACCCGGCAATCGGCCTGGTGTGAAGGGGACGGCGCGAGAATTGGTGGCTCTTGGCTTCCCCACAGCGCAGGAGCGCCCTCTGGTGTTTTGGCAGCGCCCTCTGGTGTTTCAAGCCAAATTTCAAGTTTCGTTTTATTTAATTCTAATTGTTTTTATTTTTTTTTTCCCTGCGCTGTGTCGGACCAACCAGGTTTGATGTGACTCAGATAAACCAAAGGATAGGGTCTTGACACGATCTTCTGTTTGTCCCCTGGCTTTTCAGTAATAAACTCCAGTGTTAGGAATCTTCCCATTAAACTAGAAACCTGATTTAACTAACTGGGCAGTTTTACATCCTAAACAGAGGCACATGCTCCGGGTATAGTGGTGCATGCCTGTAACCTAGCACTCTGGGAGGCTGAGGCAGGAGGACTGTAAGTTTGATCTCTGCCTGAGCAACTGGCTAACTTAGCAAAAGCCTGTCTCAAAATAAAAAAGGGAAGGGAGTGGGTTCAGGCCCTAGGACTAAAAACAAAACAAAAATCAGAAATGAGTCCTTTCCTAGTGCTGCTTTTAAAAAAATCATAAGCCTGTGAGACTCATAGGATTCTAGAAAAAGCATGAAAAAAACATTGCTGTCCAAAGCAATATCATGCAGATGCACCTGCAAGGGTAGTCCTGCCAGCAGGATGCCGATTTAAGAGGAGGTGAGGACGCAGGGCCAAGGACACTGATCCTACCCACACCCCAGCTCCTTCACAGTCTCCCAGTGTTTCCCAGAAATAACACTGTGAGCCTGTTCACAGCTCACTGGGTAAAATGCCCACGGCATCTGTCCTCCTCCGTAACTAGCTGCTTACGTGACTCCTGCGTGCACAGTTAACTGCCTCCCGTCTGAGGGACTCACTCATTCCATACCTCCCAGGACTCCTCTCCTCAGCCTTCCCTGTGACATTTCTTTGGACACACTGAACTGTTAAAGCTTTGTTTCCTCTGATACCTAGCTATTTCCCCTTTTGAGGAGTGTGGAACTGGTGGCGTCTCCCTTTATAACTTTGGTTCAGGAAGCTCAGGCAAGTTGCAAATTGAGCTATGTTAATTGTGCAACTTTTATCAGCAGCTTTTATCTGTAGTGGGGATTTTTTTGTTGTTGTTGTCTTTTTTGTCTTTTGGAGACCGGGTTTCACTATGCACTTCAGGCTGCCTTTGAACTCACTTTGTAGCCCAGGCTGGCCTCAAACTCACAGTGATCCACCTGCCTCAGCCTCGTGACTGGTGAAATTACAGGCATGTACCACCATGCCTGGCAATTAAACCTTTTTTTTTCTTTTTCTTTTTTTTTTTTTTTTTTTTTTTTTTTTTTTTTTTTTTTTTTTTTTGGTACTAAGAATCAACCTTGCACTTGCCAGTCAGGCACTGTGACACTGAGCCACATCCCTGGCCATGGACTCTTTTAAATTTTTATTTTTCTTGCAGTATTACAAATGGAGCCCACAGCCTTAGGCATATTAAGCAAGGGCTGTACCGCCGAGCTCTAACTCCAGCCCCAGATGCTTTGAAGTTAGAATATAGCTCTGTTTCAGTCACTTAGGACCTCATAAGCAAATACCATAGGCTGGGGTGGTTTCAACGAGAAAAATTTATTCTCCGAGGTTTTGGAGAACAGAAGTGCACGGAGAGAGAACCATGGTGCCAGGGCTGGGGGAGCTCTCCCTGCTGGGGCACACAGGCTGCGTCCCCCCAGTGTGGTCACACGGCCCCTCAGCGCAGCTCGGCGGGGGATTAGGAAAACAGCACAGTGCTGCTCATTCGTTCCCTCTCCCCCGCCCTCTCTCTCTCCAGCTTTTCCTTCTTTCTTTCATTTCTTTCTTTTCTTCTGTCTCACCTTCCTCCCTTCCTTATTTTGAGACAAGACTCACTAAGTCACTATGCTGCCCAGGCTGGGCTTAACTTGCAATCCTCCTGCCTCAGCCTCTCAGAGTGCGGGCATCATAGGTGTGTGCCACCATGCTCAGCGGGTGTCTCTTTTTATAAGAATAGCAATTGCATCAGATCGAGGCCCTGCTCCTAGAACCTACCTCATTTAACTTCTGCCAATTATCAATCCACTTCGGTTCTATGGGTTTGCCTGTCCTGGACATTTCATACAAGTGAAATCAAAACGTGTGGTCTTCAGGACTAACTTCCTTCACTTAATGTTTTCAAGAGAGAGCCGTGTAGTAGCATGAATCAATGTTCCATTGTATGAATACAACACATTTGGTTCATCTGTTCATCGATTAGGAAATATCTGGACTGTTTCCACCATGGCTCGGTTGTGAATGAGGCTGCTGTGAGCTGCTGTAAGTTTTTGTGTGTATGTATTTCCAGTTCCCTGGGGTATGTACCTAGGATGCAATAGCCGGGCCGTACAAGAATTCTGGGTTCATCCTTTGAGGAACTGCCAGACTTTTTTGCAAAGTGATCAGTTACGGTATTTGCGTTTTTCATTCGAGGCATCAGATTTTACTTTTAAAAACATTTTACTAAATAACATCATAGTTTTATGAGATTTAAATTATAGGTTGGCTGCTTCAAAATCTTCAAGGCGAAAGCTGAGGTATGAATATGCAGACACAGTACAGAACTGGCCTTGTTCGCACCGCAGTCTCCCGGGGAGCAGCAGGATCTCAGTCCTGACTACGCAGCAGGAGCTCGCTCCCTGGCTGAGCCCATGGCGTGCGACACCGGGAGAACATGCCGACAGCGTGGCTGGGCACAGGCAGACGCGGGAAGAGTCCCTTTGGCCTACTGTGCCCTGAGCAGAACACTTCCCGATCTGCTGAGATTTCTAAGCAGATTCTAGGGAGCAGAGAGGTCCTGCGGTTTTCCACTGGGCCGCGCCATTGCGCCGTACTTCTGTCCTCCCCTGCACCCAGCCCACTTCAGCTGGGCACTGCGCACCCGGTATCTACATCCTTACACTCGGTCACTGCAGCCGGGACCTGGCGTGGAGGAGCTGCGTGTCCCGCGCTCGCCTGCCGGGGGCGCTCCTCTGCGCCCGCATCCTGGCGGCTGCACTGTGCAGTTTCATTTCCTGAGCTGGGAATTCATCTTAATCTGTGCCTGGGGCATATAAATACGATTAAGGAAATCCGTCTTGAAAACCAAGCTCTGTGACGTTTGCATTTATCTGTGTTATGTTTTCTGGGCTTCTGCTTCTCCTCAGACCTCTCCCCTGGGCCAGAGGACCCAGAATGGATTCTGGGAAGGCCTGGAGCTCTCGACCCAGAGGAGCTTGCTCACGGACTCGCTGTCTCAAGTGGAGCTCCCTCGAGGGTGGCGCGGTGTGGAAGAGCCAGTGCTGAGCGGCTGACCCACTGCAGTGCTGAGCAGGGCAGGGTCCACGCACGACTACCTCCATGTCCTTTCCCAAATAGCTCCAGCCACTTCGCGGCCTTGGGCCTGAGTGCTGGGAAAGCTCAGGAGTTCCCCAGTGACCAGCTCGGGGCAGCCGCCTGCCTGCAGGACGGGCAGCACAGCTCCTTCTTTCCTGCCCTGGTCTGAGAGCCCTGCCTCGGTCTGGGGCCGATGTCCAGGCACGACGCGCCGCTGTGGGGAAGTGAGCCCTGGTGCCGGGGGCCAGTTCTGCACCGTCGGAGCTGGCTGGCTCCTGCTGCTCGTGTCTCAGGACTCAGGGTGAGGAAGGGTGTCAACACGTAGGAAACTGTGAGCTGCCTCCGTTTCCTGCTGGGCCAGTGTCTGTTTGTCTGCGGTTAGACATGGGACAGGCTGACACGGGTGCCCTGAACCACCCTCCTGTAGGCTAGGAAACCTCTGCGGCTCATGCTGAGCTCTGTTTCTGGAAATGCAGCATTCTCAGGAGGGATTATTTCTCGGCGTTGGAGATGACATTCCTGTGACATGAGATGGACTTTCAAAGAGCAAGTCTAATCCAGGCATGAGGGTGTGCACATATAATCCCAGCACCCAGAGGTGGGGGCATGAGGGTCACAAATTCAAGCCCAGCCATGCAACTCAAAATAAACTCGAAATAAAAGAAAAATAAAGGGCTAGGAATGTAACTCAATGCAAAGGTTCTGGGCTCAACCTGGGGTTGGAGGGTGCTGAAGTGGGAGAATCACTTGATGTTACAAGTTCAAAACCCACCCAGGCAACATATCAAGATCCTACCTCAAAAAAAATCAGACACAGAAAGGTGTGTTTACAGATGCATGCCTGTAAGTCCAGTACTTGGGAGGCTGAAGCAGGAGGATCATTGCATGTTTGAGACCAGCCTGGGCTACAGAGTGAACTCAAGGCCAGCCTGAACTGCATAGCAAGACCCTGTCTCAAAAAGAAAAAGAAAGAAAACACACACACACACACACACACAAAGAAAGTAAATCTAGGACTCCTTTAAAAAAATCTCACGAGAACCCATTTTGGACCCCTTTCCCCTCCTGCCCCACACCGCGCCTGCTCTGGGCCGTAAGTGCATACCTTTTCCCCTTGCGAAGGGGCCACGGTTTGAACTCTAACTTGCAGGTAATGATATGCAAAGCAGATATGAAAGTGGGTGCAGATGCTAATACTCCTCCCTTGTTTTGAACAGGAACAGAAATCCTTGGCAAGTCGGTGCGGATCATATTCTCCACCTTAGGAGTGTGCACGTTTTTTGCAATCGGCTACATGGTGCTGCCCCTGTTGGCTTACTTCATCCGAGACTGGCGGATGCTGCTGCTGGCACTGACGGTGCCCGGGGTCCTGTGCGTGCCCCTATGGTGGTGAGTGCAACGCCTTCCCTTCAGCCCCTGGTTGTGCCCCGAGGGACCTGGAGCCCGCAACCCGGTGCTGACCTCAGCCTGAGCACACACCCTCCACTGCACCTTGCCAAGGCTGCCTTGGAAGCGGAAGCGAGAGAGGCCCTGCCTCCTCGTGGGTGGGCCGTGCTGGGTGTGATTGTGCGCTGTCCCAGGAAGCCCCATTTTCAGGAATCTGGTCCCTCCCAGACTGTCCCCACTCCAGTCTGTGACTGGCTGCTGTTTGTGGAGACGAGATTGCTGGGGTTTCTTTTTCTTTCTGCCCCTCCTTGCTTTGGCCACTTTTCTTTCTCTAGAAAATCTCTTTGTTCAGCCACAGTGCAGTGGCCCCTCTGTGTCCACAGGTTCTGTGGGTTCAACCAAAAAAAGATGGCAAAAAAATTTGTGAATGCATATGTACTGAATAGGTAGACTTCTCTTGCAATACTCACTAGACGATAGAGTATAACAACTATTTGCACAGCACATACACCATATTAGATATTAAGGGGCTGGTAGTAACTCAGTGGTACAGAGAGTGTACTAAGCATATGTAAAGGTCCTATCCATCCCCAGTACCCTCCTCCGAAGTACACACACCCAACCACCCCCACACAGCAGTGTGCGTATGAATGTATACAGGGGAGGAGATGCATCGATTACATGCGAATACCGTGCTATCCTGTAGAAAGGACTTGACGAGCTCAGGCGTTTCATATTAGCAGGGGGTCCTGGAACCAAGTCCCCCCCAAACACCAAGGGACACGTATGTACTCACCATGGATGGTCTCTCAGTTGTGCCTGTTTATGTGACTGCAGGGCAAAGGACTTGCTTTTGTTCAAAGAGTCGCTGAAATGTTCTCTTCTGCCCTCCCACAATCCTCCAACTCAAAAAAATTTTTTTCTTTTTCTTTGTCTTATTCTTTCTTTTTTTCTTCTTCTTTGATTCTAGAGATCAATCTAACCTGCATGCATATAAGGCAAGCATTCTGTCACTGCACTATACTCCCAGCTCCTTAACTCCGTTTTGACACAATGCTTATGGGAATACCAAAGTTTGGAGATTCTACCCTCAATCTTTTCCAACATGGTTAACAATAGATTTTTCTTGGCATGGTAGAGAAACAAAGGCTGAAAAGGGAAAAAGGCCTTTATTGTGGGCATCGGAGGGCTGCAGAAGAGGGCAAGATCCCTCCGAGGCAGACAAAGAAGCCACAGGCTTTTATTTGGTTTGACAGGGGATAGAGTTTGAAGGGGCGGGCAGAATGACGTATTGACAGCTGATTGGGGAAATGCTGGTCTGCACGAAAAGCAGGAAGTTCAATTTAGGGCTTGGAAGAAGAACACGGAGGTGTTCTTAGAGCACCTTAGAACACAAAACTGTTATTTTTATCAACTGTGGATGTCCTAGTATTTAAATTCCTGTAGAATGTTAATACTTACATATTTTGTAACTATTGGAGGGACACCCTGTCACTCTCTAGGGCCCAGTGCCATGTTGGGCAGGCGCCACGCTGAGTTTCATACAGGTGGACCGCACCGTTCCCATCTTTTGGTTGTTAGAGGGCGATGACTCTCTTACACTGCTTTCTTCTGACCAGAGGCATCGTGGTGGGGCTGTTGTAGTGGGCGGGATGATGGGTTGGGCCCATGTAGAAGCTGGTGCCAGGGTCTCAGCCAGGACAAGGAGTTGTCTGGTAGTGAAGGCTGCAACCTGGATCGAAGAAATCTTGAAAAAAGTTTAAAGGAGCTATAAGCATAAAAAAAAAAAAAGTATAAGTAATACAAGGGGTCCTGCCAGGGGGAGAAGATAGGAGGCCCAGCCTTCTAGAAAAGACCAGATAAAAAAATTTTAGTGAGAGGCCTCCTTGGCTTTAGAGGCAACATATCTGTGGGTTTTTACCTTATCCATCATGATACCTGATTGATTAACAAAGTACCAGCATTTTTTTTTCCCTAGCATGGCACAGGTGCCCCCTTTTTATATATATTTTGATTATACTTTTCTGCTGGATGTTTAATACCAAGTTAAATTGAAACCTGTGCTAGTTAAAATTAACCTCTTGCTGTCTATCAAGGTCAGTTAAGTCTCCTCTGGATTTGTCTTTGAACCACTTATAGAACCTCTCTGACAGTGTCAGCCATCAGGATGAGTCACGGCCATTGCTTGACTAAGTTGTTTTTTGTGAAAGCTTGGGAAATTTTTTTCTCCTAGTGACTCTCCTTAGGCACACTACATATCATAGATCACTTTCCTCTGTGGTCCCACAGTCTCCTTAATCTATTTTTTAGATTTTGGTCTCCAAACCTCAGTTGTTGACCATTCAAAAGAGAAGACTGATAACATTATAGTGTAATAAGGTAGTAAGCTTAACATTGTAATCTTATCTGAATATCAAGCACCTTAGAGCACAAAACTGTTATTTTTATCAACTGTGGATGTCCTAGTATTTAAATTCCTGTAGAATGTTAATAGTTACATATTTTACACAGAAAGTTTGAAATTAAAATCATATATAATATTGTAGCATAACAATTGTGATATTTTGTAACAATCTGAATTTCCATTTTGACATGAAATACCCTTTTTAGTCAATCATACCTATCTAATATATAAAAATCTTTTATTCAACTTGTTGACCTTTGGTGGGATGTACATCACATAAGGTTTTGTTAAAAGCAAAGATCAGAAGCACTCAGGAGGCTGAGGCAGGAGAATCATTGTGAGTTTGAGACTAGCCTGGGCTACAAAGTGAGTTCAAGGCCAGTCTGAACTGCATAGTGAGACCCTATCTCAAAAAATAGGACCGGGGATTTAACTCAGTTGCCTAAGCACCTGCCTGGCAGGTGCAAGGTTGTGAGTTTGATCCCCCCCATACCAAAAACAAAAAAAAGCAGAGGTCAGAATCTGAAGGAAAGTCTGTCACCATAAACAATTCCTGTTTTACATTTTGGAAGACCTGTAAATCTGGAGGCATGAATACATCTAAACTATATGAAAACCTTGATTTTTTTAAATTTGGTTTTGTATCAAGAGCATCTTTTATGAAAAAACCTTATTGTATTATTTTAATAGAAGTTAACCTTTTGGTGATGACCAATGTAAAACCCAATCACAACTTATAACACGGTATTTTTGAACAATGAGAGACTGTCAAGTCATGATACAGAAACCACAGTATACATTAAATTTACATAACCAATTATAGCATCATTTTGACCAGCTGGCAACTCAGATGGAAGCATGCTTTTAAATATATAACCCACGTTAAATTTTGAACAAATGATCCAAAAATGGAAAAGAAAAAAATTTTTGAGCTCAATAAAAAACATCTGTTTATGGATATGATGAACCAAGAAACATACATGGATAATCTATACAGATTTCACAGACATAGAAATGCGTACACAATTTAACAGACAAACAGCTTACAAAATCAGAGTGCACTCATATACCTTTGGCCAATTTGAATTATAACAACTTTTATAGTTTTCACATTTGTAAGTATAAATAGACTAGTTGGAACCTTCTTGTAGGTCAATTAATAGAGATCTATTATAATAAGAATCAAAAGGAATAAAATCTTTTAAAATTGGTAAAATCAAAGACAGTTATCAAAGTAAAGACAGCTATTAGAAAGTGTCTTAGTTATTTTTCACTCATTGCTGAGACAAAATACCTGATGCCCAAAATTAGGGAAGGAAAGGTTTATTCTTACAGTTTCTCGGGAGTTTCAGTCCATACTTAGTTGGCTCCAAGGCAGCGTGGTGTGGTGGGGCTGCCGTTCATGGCGGCTGCAACCACAAGCGTGCTGCTGAGCGAGAGAGGGCGGAAATGTAAGAGGAAGGCCCACCTTCCCTTACACTTTATGTTGGCTCCACCCCTGGGCAGGTGCAGCACTCACATTGCCAATCCCCACACCAGACAACAAACCAATAACAAACCAGTAACTCAGCCCCATTAAAAGTATATGAGGACTTGGGAGGACATAGTATATCACCCAATACAGAAAGTCATGGGGATTAATCACAAATTGGAGCTCTTTTATGTAGCTGTGGGGGTCTGTTGAGGAGGAGCTTAGCCTATGAGGGATTTGGGATAGGTCAGAGAGAGTAAAAGGGATATGAATGCAGACTTGCCCTTCAGGGCCAGCCACTTCACAAAGGATGATAGAGGACAGGGCGAGTGCCTCTCTAAAGGTTGTTGGACCAGAGATAGCAGCCACGATGTGACTGAAAGGTGGTGGCAAGCAGGAGGGGACACAGGAGGCCAGAAGGGGTCAGAAGATGGTGGAGGTTGGGAGGAGTGAGATCAGTGTGATGGGTAGGCAAGGAAAATAGTGATGGTGGGCTGAAGGAGGAGCAGGAGGGAGAAGTGGTGATGGAGAAGGGAGGAGAAGATGACAACAGAGAAGAACAAGAAGTCTCTCAGGGATATGGGGGTTGAAGGCAGAAGGGACATTGTCTATAAGGTCACTGGGATCATCAGGTGGAGGGTTTGGTGGTGTGCAGTGGGTCAAAAGAGCTTGGGCCCCCCAACATGCCTGAATTCAGGAGGGACACGCCCTGAGAGCAAAAAAGTCCTATATGTAGGGAATCTCCAACCATTTGCTGTTATGGTAGCAAAAGTTATTTAAATCACAGAGGACCTTGAAATTGAAAGTGTCCTCATTGGGCCAGCAGCTGTCATTATCAACCTCAAGCTGTCTGGCAGTAAAAGATATTTTTTAGAAGATTTAGGGTGAGACACCCAAGCAGAGTATGTTTTGGGGGTTGGGAAGGAATATTTCCCATTGTAGCTGAATTCAAGGTGAGCCAAAGGCTACAAAAGCTGAGTCACAGTCCCTTGGAGAGTTGTCACCCTCCTCAGGGTTGTATGCAAGAGAGAGAGAGAGATCCCCAACACCTGCTCCCACTAGTTCTCACGGAGGGAATGGGGGTGTGTCCCGAAGGACATGGGGGAAATCCTGATGTAAGCTCACAATTTACAAGACAGAAACCCTGAAGTGAGAGGTGGCTCACCTGTGAGAACTGAGGTGGGTCGGTGTTGGATGGAGGCTGGTAAGTGCAGTGGCAGAGATGAGAGAGAGGAAAAACAGGCAAGAGAAAGTGGAGAGGTGGCTTGTTGCTGGGGGAGCTCAAACCAGGGGTTGCCCCCAGCCAGGAGCCACTCACCCTGTTGATCTGAGTCACAGCACCAAAAATGTTAAGTTTTTCTTGGCATGGTAGAGAAACAAAGGCAGAAAAGGAAAAAGGCCTTTACTGTGGGCAACAGAAGGACTGAAGAAGAGGGCAAGATCCCTGCAGGGCAGACAAAGAAGCCGCAGGGCAGACAAAGAAGCTGCAGGCTTTTGTTAGGTTTGATAGGGGGTGGAGTTTGAAGGGGCGGGCAGAATGACATACTGACAGCTGATTGAGGGAACGCTGTGTGTGCCCAAAAAGCAGGAAGTTCAAATCGGGCTCAGAAGAATATGAGCTGGGGATTTTGCTCAGCGGCTCAAGTGCTTGCCTGGTAGGCATGAGGTCATGAGTTTGATCCCCAGTACCAAAAAAAGAGAAGTCAGAACAAGAACATGGAAGTCAGTATTGGAGGGATGTGCTGTCACTCTAGGGTCCAGCGCCGTGTTGGGCAGGCACCAGGCTGCGTTTCATATGAGGGGGGGGGACCCATCAATTAAGTGGAAGACTTCAGGTGAGAGAACAGATCAGAAACAATAGAAGATGGTCCCAGCCATACCCCTTTTGCTCCTCTGGGGGGATTTCCCATTTCTTTGTTTTTTGTGGGTTTTTGTTTTGTTTTGTTTTTTCATATTTAAACAAGGCAAAAGAAGAAATAAGAGAAAAGGATTTTTTGCCACTGGCTTAGTTTTATTATATAAAAATCGACTTTTCCCCTAGTGAATGATTTTCCTAAAATTCTTGAGTAACTGTAACTGCTTATGTAATTACAACTACATAATAAAAGTTTCTTTAATCTTGTTTTGAACACATGGTTTAAGACTAGATCTCCTGGTTGTCCTCTCACATCCTGCCTGGAAAGCTGTCTAGAGGGTCCTTCACCTTGCTGCATGGTCAGACAGCAGTAAGAGCTGGCAGGTGGCCCACCTGGACCTTTCTGACCAGATGGCTCAGATAGGACCACTCCAGTGATTTGTCTTGGTCTGTAAGGCTGCCATGGTTACCAGTGTAAACTCTTGGCATGAGGTATGGGGGGATGGGGGATGGGAAAAGAAAAAAATCTAACTTCTTGGTATATGAGAGACAGAGTTTTAAAGACCAGATATTACTCCAATTTATTGGTACTCTCCTCTGGAGCCCAGTCTGAGGGTCAGTATGTAAGGGCAAATCATTATAACTCTACCTCCAAAGAAAGCCCCCAGACTTACGAGATCAGAGCAGTTTTCTGGTGTAAGAGTCATCATCACCATCTCATCACACACCTGCCTCCTGCTTTCCACAACCTCCTTGCTAATTAAATTTACTGGAAAAGACGTTGGTGACCGGGTTCTCTTAAGACTCAAGATAAGGTTATTTTCTACCTTTCTGGATGAATGATTTTAATAATCTATGTTCCCTGGCTCTAGCTGTCATTTCAGCTTACTCAATTAGTACTTTCAAAATATGTGATAATCCACTTTATTACACTATGATTTTGAGAGACACAAAGAGAGAGAGAGAGAGAGAGAGAGAGAGAGGCAGACAGAAACACAGGAAGAGAATAAGTAACAGTTGAAGAGCTCTCATGGCCCATGCAGTCATTAGTACCCCTTTATCCACAGTAAGAACTGCCTCGATCATCGGCCCCCAGAATTTCTGGCAGAGAAGACCTATCCTGTAAGAAGCATCCTGGTTCTGCCCTCGGGAGAGTCCTTTCTTTCGTGGCCCCTGGGTTGGTCTGTGAGTGTCCCTGGCTGTGGACACACTGTACCAGGAATGAGACTGCCCCAGACAGAGGGCAGCCAGGGGTCAGCAGTAATGAGCTGAGTGTTCATCCTGAGAGTTTGGCAACGATCTTTTCATTTTCCTATAAAAGTAAAACAGCTTTCTTCTAAATGACTAGTCCTTGAAGGGGAATATCTTAGTTACTTTTTGCTCGTTGCCGAGACAAAATACCTGACGCCCAAAGTTAGGGAAGGAAAGGTTTATTCTTACAGTTTCTTGGGAGTTTCAGTCCATTAGTTGGCTCCAAGTCAGCATGGTGGGGCAGGGCTGCCTTTCATGGCACCCACGAGCAGCAAGGCGCATTGGCGAGCGAGAGAGAGGTGGAAGAGGAAGCGAACAAGAGGAAGACCCACCTTCCCTTACATTGTATGTCGGCTCTACCCCTGGGGGGGCACAGCACTCACATTGCCAGACAACAAACTAATAACAAACCAATAACTCAGCCCCATCAAAATTATATGAGGACTTGGGGGTACATAGCATATTACCTGATACAGGGAACTTTCCGAAGCAAAGTTCATGGGCCAGAGGGCTGGGATGAGGGGAGGCGGGTGTGCCTGCTCGCCTTCAGCATGTGACAGACTCTCCAGCGAGACCCAGCCCTCTTCAATCTGAAGAGAATGTGAAGCCACAAACCCACGTGGACAGCCTCATTTGGCACTATGCTAGTGTTAGACTTGGGATTTTGTGCACCAAGAAAATCAAGGCAATTTGAAAGTAGAGACCCCAGCGGTCCTGAATACAGCGGCCGGAAATGAGAGGAAAATCCACACCGCGTTGCTGCATGTGGCCTGGGATTTATTGCATCCCAAATTCCCTTTACAAGGCTTGGCAGTAAGTGGCCACAGGTGCACTTACAGTAGGGCACAGGGCTATGGGTGGGGAGGAGGCCTCAGATGCGAGGTGGGGAGAGTTTTGCAATTTCCGGCTGACCCAACCTTTAGAATCTGAGGCCAATGGTGGCCCTGAGAGCCAGCAGAAAGGATATTTCTAAGCCAGACCTTGTTGGGGAAGGATACAGCTCAGAAGCACAGGCAGCCACGAAGCACAATAGTGGCTATGTAGTAAGATTAATTCTGTACTTATTAGTGCAGTAACCGCCAGCCACATGGGGCTATTCAAATTAATTAAAAGCAAATAAATTTCTATTTCCATTTCTTCAGTCATACTAATTATGTGAGCTTAATAGCCACATGTGGTTAGTGTGTACTGTATTGGACAGCACAGGTTTGCATATTTCAGAAGTTTCTGTTAGGCCACACAGCTCTAAATACTGAAGGTCAGTGACCTAACATCATCACGCTTCCTCCAGGGACCACCTTAAGGGAATAGTTTGAAAAATGCGAACTGGGCTCCTTTCCAACCCATGCTGTAGGAGGCTCAGGAATGTGGCTGCTGGTCGACCATGAGATACGGTGTTTTGCTCTGAGCTAATTTGCCAGTTCAGCCTGGGGGTCCATTAATTATAGGAAGGTTCTGTGTAGGCTACTTGCAATTGATTTTCTATAATAACTAAGTACTAATACCTAAGTAAGGAAAATAAGATGTAACAGAATGGCAGAACAGTGTCTGAGAAATAAAAATTAGGAAAAAAGAAATAGAGTCCTATATTTGTAACTGTGCTTGAACATTAGTTGTAAATGTATCTGGAGTATGCAATTTTTAAAACTTAAGTCATTAGATTTTTTTTTTTAAAAAAAAAAAAGATGACATGGAGACTCATCTCCCAAAAGCTGGCTTTGGAAACTCGCTGATCTGTGATCCTGAAGGCTGCAGGGACAGCCCAGGGTGGCGTTAGTGTTCCGTTCACCCCTCTGGCTGCGGGAAAAGCTGGTGGAGCCTGGGCCCTGGCTGTCCTTTACCAAGGGAAGGAAGGTGTGAACATCCCAGGACACCCCACAGGAGGGACACACTGAAGGGACAGTCTCTCTGGGGCCCTTACAGTCCAGGGACTGTGTTCTTTAGAACCACACTGGCTCTCCCACTTTCGCTGGTCCCCTGCAGCTGCCAGGCTCAGACACACCACAGTGAAGGTCACCGTCACCATCTGCTCCGGGGCTTAGGCACAATTTGATCAGACATTTGAGACTTGAAGACGCTTTTATTATTTCTATGAACTAGTGAAAATCTTATGAGGACTCCCTCCCAATGGTCCAGCCTTAGACACCTATGACCCAGCATGCCGGATAGGGTGGTTCGCATCTGTAATCCCAGTACTCGGGAGGCTGAAACTAGAGGATCGCTCAGAGTTGGAGGTCAGCCTGGGCTGCACAGTGAGTTGAAGGCCAGCCTGAACTGCATAGCAAGACCCTGTCTCCAACAAACAAACAAACAAGACCAGCTGTTTATTACACATTGCACACATGCATTGAAATGTCACACTGTACCTCAGCCATATGTATAATTACTGTGAGTCAATTAAAAATGAAAATATAGGGGTGGGAATGTAGCTCAGTGGTAGAGCACTTGTCTAGCACAAATGAGGCCCTGGGTTCAATCCCCAGTACTACAAAAAAATAGTACATAAATACATTTTAACTAAAGACAAACTAGAAATTTTCAAAATGAAAAGGATCTAGATAACAGTGTCTGTGGCTTAGCATGTCTGAGAAATACTGTTGTGAAAAATGATTAACTATTGAAAATGAATTCTAGGTTTATTCCTGAATCCCCTCGGTGGCTGATATCCCAGAAAAGATTTAGAGAGGCTGAAGATATCATCCAGAAAGCTGCAAAGATGAACGGTGTGCCTGCACCTGCCGTGATATTCGATCCCGTGGAGGTAAGCATCTGCAGATGTTTCCTCTTAAGGTCAGCTCTGCATTCTTGGTTTTATGGAGTTTCATTTAATTTGATATTCATTAAGTGCCTTCCAGGTACCAGACAGTGTACTGGGTGTCAGGAGTACAATCATGAGTCCATGCTGGGGGGCTCGCATCTGCTCCCCTTAGGAGCCACACTGGATGGTTCTCTGCAGCTGCTGGGCTCAGACGCCCAAGAAGGTCTGCTCCAGGGACTATGCACAACAGTTTGATCGGAATTTTGAAACTTGAAGATGCTTTTATTATTTCTGTGAGCCAGAGAAAACCTTATGGCTGTGGTGGCTCATGTCTGTAATCCCAGCTACTTGAGAGGCTGAGGAAAAAGGATATTTTAAACCCAAGAGTTTCTGGTCAGCCTAGGCAATGTAGTGAGACCCCTGCCTCTTAAAAAAAAATCCACCATAAAGGGCTGTTTTAGAATTAAGTAATATTCTAAAATCATGCCTGCTGGAATTATAGGCATGAGCCACCACACCCGGCATGGTCTTTTTAAAGATCACTGGGAAGGAGTCCTCATGCGATTTCTCTGGCTCACAGCAGCAGCTGGGGATGTAGCTCAGTGACAGAGTTCTTGCATAGGGCAAGATACACAGGGCCCTGGTTTTGATCCCCAGCACTTCCAAAGTTTAAAAAAGAATTAAGTTCAATATATAGTGCTCAGCAAAGAGCAAGTAGTTCACTTCATTTTGCAAGTTTCCTCTCAACTTTTTTTATTGTCAAACTACTGATGTGACTACTGATGATCTGTAAATGTCCAGATTAAATAGGCAAAAAATGTGTTTGAGGGTTAGTCCACCTAGCTCCCCTACTGTACCCTGACTCCTACGTCAGCCTGCTGAGGCAGATGTGCCTGTCTTTACTCTGGCTGCAGGGCCTGTCAAGGGCCTTAAGACCTCTGAGTACAGGCTTGAGGATTCGCCTGTGAGGGCAGGTGCCCACAGGAACAGCTGATATTCTGTGAAAGCTCCTGTACACCTTTGCAGTGAGGACATGCAGTGTGCCGTGCTGTGCTGGCTTCTAGAGACAAGCCCCTCCATGAGAGAAGCATAGAATGTAATTAAGAAGGCAAGAAGTGGGCCGGAGATTTAGCTCAGCAGCATGAAGCACCTGCCTGGCAAGCGTGAGGTTGTGAGTTCGATCCCCGGTACCAAAAAAAGAAAGAGAGAGAGGAGAAGAAGAGGGCAAGAAGATTAGAGGAAAAAGTGAATAATGACATAAGGAGGGAAATGCTAAGGATCCGAGGAGTGGACGCCGTGTGCCAGGGGTACAGAAAAAGAAAGCAGGGTGGCCCAAGGTCAAAGAGGCAGGTCCACAAGGATGGAGGAGGACATTCCTGGCTGGGAGATGGCAGAGGGCTCTCAGGACAGCTGAAGGAGACAATGGCGGCTGCACTC
The DNA here is from genome assembly GCA_004363535.1 of Dasyprocta punctata. Classification (NCBI taxonomy): domain Eukaryota; kingdom Metazoa; phylum Chordata; class Mammalia; order Rodentia; family Dasyproctidae; genus Dasyprocta; species Dasyprocta punctata. Next base: position 78,175 of record RJWM01001158.1, read on the forward strand.
CTGACCTCCTCGGGAAGCAGAGCTGCGGAGGACGTGGGGGTGACAGCGCTCCATCCAGAGCCCTTCTCTATCTCCGGCCATCAGGATCTTTTCCTGAAGCACGTAATCTGGCCGTGGCCAGAGGTGTCATTACAGGAGCACTGCACCAAGCTTTCAGAGGCCCACCCATGACAAAACATCCTTAATATTTTGTCCTTTAAGTCAACAAGTCCATCCCCAGTTTTAGTCAATTTAACTGGCTGCAAAAACAGCATTGGGAGTGCCTAACACCACCATTTTTCGGAGCTGTGTATTTATTAGTATTTATTGGATATGCAGTCTATATGATTCCTGACTTCAAGAAACATACAGTCTAATTGTGAAGACCAGACCAACGTAGATGAAAGCCTCATAAAACAGCTGTACAGTTATGGATAAATAAGAATAAAGTCTGGTATCAAAACCCAGCCTTCTGCTTTGCCATGATGCACCTCTCACCTGGGCAGGACAGGCCCCTGGAGGGAAAGAGAGCTTGTGCATCCCTGAGGCAGTCATCCCGCCCTGCTGGTGTCTTCCCTAGGGGGACCCGCAGAGCCAGCGTGATAACCCAGAGCCTAACAAATGTTAGGCAGGATGTTTGACTCATCAGTCTCATTTCTCAGAAGAGGAAACTGAGGCACAGAGAAAGTAAATGACTTTCCCAGAATCACACAGCTATTAAGTTGCAACCTACGTCTCTCTGACATCAAAGTTCACGCTCTAATAAGCTACCTTTTTTTTTTTTCACGTTGGGGCAGTGGCATTAATTGGCATGGGAAAAATACAGAGCAGCACCATCTTAGAAAGCAATCTTAAGTTTCTGTGGCTTCAGAAGAAGCACCTTCAAGCTATTCACGTACCTTTTCTCTTGGTGGCTTCATCCATGCCAGGGACAACCACTGAATACAAGGAGAATTTTGTCCTGAGGTTTTCAACCTGGTTGCTCATCACAGTCACCCAAGAAGTTTTAAATATATGCATTCTTCCTTCCTCTCTCCCCCTCCTCCTCCCCTCTTTTCTTCTCCCTGTCTCTCCCTTCCTTCTTCCCTGCTTCAATACTGGGGTTGAACCCAGGGCCTTGGACATGCGAAGCAAGCACTTGAGCACTGACCTACATCCCAAGCCTGGAATCTGCATTTTAATGAGATCCCTGTGGATGTCTCCGGTGTGGGCACAGGACTGACATCCTTAGGGTCCTCAGGAGACTTCTAGCCCCCGCCAGTTCATGCGGTGGCTTTGCTTCACTGTAATAGCCAGGCTGTGCAGAGCTGAGGTATGTTCTCCAAACAGTGCAAGAGCTGGGCGTGGTGGCGCACGCTTTTAATCCCAGCACTCGGGAGGCTGAGGTAGGAGGAGCATTGTGAGTTCGAGGCCGGCTTGGGCTACAATGCGAGTGCAAGGCTGGCCTGAGCTACACAGTGCAACCCTGCCTCAAAAATCTAGGGCTGGGAGTTTGGCTCAGTGGCTTAAGCGCCTGTCTGGCAGGCACGAGGTTGTGAGTTTGATCCCTGGTGCCCAAAAAAAAAAAAAAAAAGTGCAAGATAGAAAAAACAATAAAGCTGCGAGCTGAACAAGTGTCTCATTATCCAGAGAGAAGAATGCTAACACGGGGGAGCCACCACCCCAAAGGTGGGCCTAGCGATCTTTCAGAACAGAAGCCCTTCCTCACTCTTGAACTGCACACATGCCGTCAGGCCACAAAACCTCTTAGTTTATCCCCAAGGTCTCCCCCATATCCAATCTTACAATTTTATTTTGGCTCCAGTTCTCATCACCTTGGTTATCTAAAGTCATGACTCATAGCAAGACAAACCAACACATTCAAAGGAAGAAATGAGCCGAGTGGAGTGGCACATGCCTTTAATCCCAGCTACTGAGGGTGCTGAGGCAGGAGGATTGCACATTCAAGGCCAGGCTGGGTAACCTAGCAAGATCCTGTCTCAAGGAAAAAAAGAGAAAAAAAAAAGTAAACAAATGAAGTTTATTGGCAGAAGTAAGAAATTGCACCTGACCACTAATGACCAGCATCTTCTCATCAATGGGGCAGTAAAAATAATAACAGTTAAAATTTAGCAGGCATCTACTATGAAGAAGTATGTATCCTAAGCTTCGTATGTGTGATCTCATTTAATCTTCCCACTTCCCAAGTAACACACCCACTTTATAGAGAAGTAAACCGAAGCTCAGAGAAGGTCAATAGTAGCTGTCCAGTGTCTCCCAGCTAGCCAGAGTCTGTCCTGACCGTAAGACACAACAAGCAGAGTGTAAAAAGCAGACATGACCCCAGGCTACAGTTTGGGGCTATGTGGCCCACCCCACTCAACAGCCTCCAAAGATCGTATCAGTGTGACAAAAGCCATCCACAGCCATGACTGTCAGTGAAAGATGTGAATGAAACCTGGGGCAGGGTGGGGGGGGGCGCGCTGGTGTTTTATATTTCTAAGACTTCCATCCAAAACAGGCTACAAACACTTGAAAGTGTTGGGATCAACATCATACATGTAGATGCCCTTATCGCTCCTCCAGACCCACGTGCATACTCAAGGCGAAGTTAATATCTGCACACATAACACAGCATGGCTGCAGGTGCATTGTTACTAGATTGAAACTCATGGTTATTTGCATTATTTTAGCTGCAGGAACTAAACTCTTTGAAGCAGCCAAATGTTTTCATTCTGGACCTGTTCAGGACCTGGAACATTGCCACAATAACCATTATGTCTTTGTTGCTATGGTGAGTAATAAGTGAGCTGGAAATGCAACTACCGTTCCCTAATTCAGGAAAACATGGCAAGGCCTGCGTTGTCCTGAGACAAAATAAGAAGTACAGATTTGTAAGGTATTTAGAAACGCCTCAGTTCAATGTGTGGGACTAGTTACTGGGGAAAAAATGGTGGAAAAGGAACAGTAAGCCCGCAGTCCTGGGGCCTACAGGAGAAGGGTTCCCTTCCCTCCTAAGTATATAAGATTAAGGCTGATGATATCCCTGATGCCTGAAACAGAGGTGCCAGTTCCGCTCCTGCTTCCTGAAGCTGAACCAGCAACTGAACCAAAGGTTAGGATAACCTGCACGCCACTATTGGGGCCCGAATCTTGACACACTTTCTACTCTTGCCAATAGCAAACTAAGTGGCTTTAAAATGCAGAAATAATAGACCACCCTTGCAGATTAGATTTAGTAGCGCACCTTCCAAGAAATGGGGAAAAAACAAAAAAACAAAAAGAAAGAAGAAAAAGTACCTGCTTGCTCCTTGTAGCAGAAAAAAAGAAAAAGAGAAAGAAAATCCCTCATGCTTAGAACTGGTAGGTTCAGGTTGCAGCTCGTCTATTTTTAGAAACAGCCTGTTTTGCAATTACAAGAAAGAAAATCAAACACAGAGCTTATGCCTCTGAGTGAAGTGTGTCTTGGGCCATGACACGGCTGTCCTCACTGCAGGCTGCCTTTGGTCACCACCGGTTCAAGTGTATCTCAGTGGTAGCACCAGAGTCAGCGACCAATGAGTCACTGATTCTCTCCAAGCTGTCCTGATGCCTCAGTTTGAAAATCACAAAATTTCTAGGGTCATAAAGTTGACTTTTTCATTTCATGTTGAATTAGTCCTTGTGCTACCCCCAACTTGGTCTAATATATCCAAAGAGATCCAACAATATTCCTGAAAACGTTCCTCAGATATTTCCGCTTTTTAGTCATGTTAATGATGAGCAAATCTCTAGCTGGGACGTCTGCACTAGTGAGTACTGGTGGATCTGGGCTAGCACTGTTCCGTGGGGTCTTCTGCAAAGATGGAAATGTTTCCTATTGATATTGCCCGGTGCAGTAGCCACTAGCCACAAGGGACTATCAAGCATCTGAAGTGTGTCTGGTATGATGGAGAAACTTAAATTTAACCCAATTTTAATTTGTTTAAAAATAGCTGCCTGTGAAGCTGGGTGTGGTAGCCCATGCCTGTAGTCCCAGTGCTCAGAAGGCTGAGGCAGGAGGACCATTGCAAGTTAGAGACTAGCCTGGGCTACAAAATGAGCTTAAGGCCAGCCTGAACTGCATAGCAAGACCCTGTCTCAAAAAGACCAAAAAGAAAAGAAAAAAAAAAAAAGCTGCCTTTGGCTAGTGTTTGTCTATAAGACAGCAAGATCTAGATGATCTAACCATCACAAACTTTTAGTGTGACACAGGCCATGCTTTTGCCATTTTTGTCTTTTATCTTTCAGGATGCTAACCTCAGTGGGCTACTTTGCCCTGTCTCTCAATGTCCCCAATTTACATGGAGATACCTACTTGAACTGTTTCCTCTCTGCCTTGATTGAAGTCCCAGCTTATATTACAGCCTGGCTGTTACTGCGCAAGCTGCCCAGACGTTATATCATAGCTGGGGTTCTCTGCTTTGGAGGAGGTGTGCTCCTCTTAATTCAGCTGGTTCCTTCAGGTAAGAAGTTAAGCAAACCCACCCACTGGCTAGGCTGCTTATGAGTCACTGTTCCTTGACAGTGTTGCCTGCACATCATACGCCACTCACAGGCCAATTAGAGAGGTGATAGGCTAACGTCATAGTTTCCTGTATTCAAAACAACTACTCTCAAAAGGAAGAATTGGCCTTGGGGAATAAGAAATCACCCACCACAAAAGAAAAGTAAGTCTCCTAGTTATCCCCTTCATAGACTCAACATAAACTCTCAGACCTCTCTTTGAGTCATATTCCTGTTTCCAAATTTCTTGGTACTTTCAAATCCCTTCTCTGCAATATGTATTCAAGTGTTAACATTGGTAGTGCCTGCTGGTTGTAGCACCCGGCTGTAGCTCTAGATGTTCCCGGGGAGAAGGACCCAGAGAGGATGGGAAAATAAAGAAACAAAAGCTGGGGTCAGCTGGAACTCTTACTCCCCTGATGGGAGAGAAGGAACTGTTCAACCACTGTAGCACCTCTATTTATACACTCAAAAGGAAGATGTCAATTTCAACCCCACTGCCTAGCAACTTGTTTGCCTGACTAGCCTGGGCCCCTTGCCGTTTTGGAGCTGGAACAGCTGGTATATGTGTCTTGTTTGGGGCTCTCTGTGTTTTCAGGGCTGGCCTTGCTTTAGCTCCACACATGTGATCAATCTCCAGCTTTAACAGCTCCCTACAGCTGGTTCCGGTATATATTTGGTGATTTTTATAGTCTGAACCTTTAAGTAGTTAAATAGTATAACAAAGAAACTCAAACTTCTGTTTTCTTCTTGTGTCTTTCTCATAATATGAAAATATTGTCAATAGACATACAGTGAGAAACATAGAAACATATTTCTTAACAATATGTAAGAGTGTGGAAATGACTGGCCTTTCCCTAAAGATTAAACTTAACTATATTAACATGTTAGCAACCTCCTAAGAAACCACTGTGACAAATAAAAAACAAGTGGGCAAAGGTCACTGGATACATCATTAATGTTCCAGAATAAGGAGAGGACAAAGTACAAAGCCACTCCTCACTCTCCCTCTCTGTCCATGTCCAATTGTTAGACCATTGGAAGAGAAAATATTCCTGTGGGAATAATTTATGTTTAATGAAAACTTCCCATCAGAGCAAAAGGAGTTAAAGGCACACCTGTATATCTTTTCCAGATTATAACTTCTTGTCCATTGGTCTGGTGATGTTGGGGAAATTTGGGGTCACCTCTGCCTTCTCCATGCTGTACGTCTTCACCGCAGAGCTCTACCCGACGCTGGTCAGGAACATGGCGGTGGGCATCACCTCCATGGCATCCAGGGTGGGCAGCATCATTGCTCCCTACTTTGTCTACCTCGGTGAGATGCCCCTGTCAACATGTTCTCTCTTTAAATTAGTCTTCAATATGAAGGTAGTAGATTTTCATTGCAAAAAATTCAAACAGCATAGAAATTACTGGAGAAAATAGAAGTTCGCCCCTCCACCCCTAGCTCCACAAATCACCTTAGTCAATTCTGAGAGTTGGTGAGTTGTCCTTTGTTATCACAAATAAAATTATATAAATTGCTTGTAACTTTTAGAAACTTAACATTGTTACCAGAACATCCTTTCAAAGGACTCTTGTTCTGTTTTTAGTAAGTACATAGATATTCAGCATCTATCTATGCATAATTTATTTAGCCAGGTCACAGTGAATGGACATTTAGGCCATTTCCAGGTTTTTGCTATTACAGGCTGAGTGACCCTAATCTGAAAATCCCAAATCAAAAATGTTCCAAAATCCAAAACTTTTTGAAGGTTGGTGTTCAAATTTTGGAACATTTTGGATTTCGGATTCTTAGATTAGGAATGCTCATTTGGTAGAGTCTATGCAAATGTTCCAAAACCCAAAAAGCATTGGAACTAAAAAACACTTCTGGTTCCAAGCATTTTGGATAAGAGATGCTCAGCCTGTACAAAACTGTAACTTTGTAGCCAATATTTCCCTGGCTATAAAGTGGCTGTTTCCCTGGTGCCACTATACCCTTTGTGCATTTCTTTACATATATTTAGATTCATAGATAGATTCAAAGAAGTAAAATTGCTGGAGCAAAGAATGTATTTTTACAATTTCATAAATATTCCTAAGTTGAACTCTAAGTATTGTACCAATTTTCAACCCATCAGTAGATGAGAGTGGTTTGGTTGTTTCCCTATATTCTTACCATCGGTGGGAACTGGCCAGTTTTTAAATACTTGATAATCTGTCATATGAAAAACCGTCATCACTGTCACCTTCATTTTTATTTCTCCAGTTCTAATGTCATCGAGCATGTTTTCCTACGTTAGCCATTCCACTTACTCTTCCGTGAGCCGACTGCTCACATCTCCTGCCCACTATTCTAATGATCTTTTCATCTTTTTCTTTTTGATTTGTGTGAGTTCTTTGCAATGGAAGGAAACAAGCCCTCTATGCCTATCTTGTAAATTATTTTCCTAGTTTGTTACTTGCACTGGGCATGGTGGTGCACACTTCTAATCCTGGCACTCAGGAGGCTGAGGCAGGAGGACTGTTGTGAGTTTGAGACCAGCCCGGGCTACAAAGTGAGTTCAAGGCCAGCCTGAACTGCATAGTGAGACCCTGTCTCAAAAAATAAGTCTGGAGATTTAGCTCAGTGGTGTAAGCGCCTGACTGGCAGGCGCCAAGTTGTGAGTTTGATCTCCTGTACAAAAAAAAAAGTTTGTTACTTGCATTTTGACTTTATGATTTTTTGCAATGCAAAAACTTCTAGTTTTTATGTAATTAAATGTGTCGATCTAGAATAATACCACAGAGAGGCTTTCATAAGATGTTCCGGTGGAATGTAGGGTCCAGCATGCCACACCTCCTCCTTTCAAAGGCCTCCAATGATGAGAAATGCAGATCCCCCTCTCTTCTGATCATCTACTGGTTACTTACTGGTTCAAACACACACACGCTCCAAAGACATACAAATCCTCAAAAAAGATACTCTAACTTCTTACAGAGAAACACTCTCCTAATGTAAACATACTCTGCACAGCCGCTGGAACAATATTATGCGGTGTTATACACAGCGGTGCCCTCGTTCCTCCCCATACTTTCAAGCTATACTCAAATGGCCCTCTGGGGGGAGCCCCAGAGCAGCGAACTTTCCACACCTCAAAAACAATTGTTAGCAACACAAGTCCCAGAAAAGTCTCAGGATCGATATTTTTTTTCTTTTTCTTTTCTTTTTTTAAATGTTCTTCTTGTGTTTTCGATAAAATAAAATGCTGTTCAGGGGTGTATTTTTCCTCTGTAACCTCTGTGTTCGGAAGGGAAGGAAGATGAGGATCCATTATCCGCCTGTCCAAGTAATTCCACATCAAGAAGAGGTGGAGTGATTCTTCCAGTTACATATAAAATGAACACACATAAATGCTGTGAAAAGACACTAATTCCAACCACCTCCGCTATAAAGAATGACAGATTTGAGACATCTGTAGAAAAATGGATGCACCTGGAAAATATAATGTTAAGTGAAATAACTCAGACACACAAGTTTTAAATACCAAATGGATCTCTCATTTGAGTGAAGCAAAGTACAAAGAAAATGATAAAGGCTGGGTAGAAAGGTACAAGGGGATGGATCTCTTGCAATAGGAAAGTGGACCAGGGAATGACGAGAGGGATGAGGAGGAGGGGAAGGGGAAATGAGAGGAATAAGGATATACCACATATAGGAACCTAACCCCAATTAATGTAAACATTATATACCATAACATGAACTAAGACAGATAATATCAATGAGTACAAAAAAGGGGATAGGAGTGGTGCACTCAGGAGACTGAGGCAGGAGGATGGTTGCAAGTTTGAGGCCAGCCTGGGCTACAAAGTGAGCTCAAGGCCAGTCTGAACTCCATAGGGAGACCCTGTCTCCCAAAAAAAAAAAAGACGAAAAGGGATGGTGTGAAAGGAGAACCTGAGAGAAGGAGGGAAGGGGATTTAAAAAGAAACAAGCTGGGCCTGGGGTTTAGCTCAGTGGCACAAGAGCCTGCCTGGCAAGTGTGAGGTCATGAGTTTGATCTCCAGTGCCAAAAAAAAACAGAAACAAGCTGTACTATATATATGGAATCACTCCCCAAGTTTACTATAAACTGCATGAATTGCAAACATGTACTATTAAAATGAAATAAAATAAAATAGAAACTAATTCCAGGCATAGTACTTTGACACAGTGTGCCTGACACTTGTCATTTATTGCTTTAAATTAGATTGAACATATTACTTAGTTTTTTAAGAGTCTGAGGACTCTGTGGACCTCACTTCCCTCTGTAACCTATGGTTTCAGGCCAAAGCAAGGTGACCCTGGAACTACAGTGTCCTGAGACATCCTATTTAACGTCTCTCCCCTTGTTGACCCCACCTCCAGTCACCTCCACCTTAAGAGACGAACTCTGGTAGGCAAAGACTTCTGCCAAAGGAATATCCGTCACACATGATTAAGCAGTGACTTAGAAGCTACCAGCTGACAACCAAGAATGCAAGAATCTTATGATAACTGAAAATCAGATAGGTAAATGATTATAAAAATGCGGTCAAGGACTCCTGCCAAGAAGAAACAGATATTTTGCTGATTCATTCTTTGGAGAATGTTCCAACTTAAAACTGCTTTCATGTACTGTGTGCCACCTTCGCAAAAATGGTTCTCAAGAGCAGCTAGGGAATCTCTAGGTCTAACCAATGTGCTTATGTTTGGTGGTTTGCAGGTGCTTACAACAAACTCCTACCCTACATTGTCATGGGCAGTCTGACTGTCTTCATCGGAATCGTCACACTTTTCTTCCCCGAAAGCTTTGGAGTAACTCTACCAGAGACCTTAGAACAGATGCAGAAAGTGAAAGGGTAAGTGGAACTTAAAATGATGGAAAGAATAAACATGAAAGAATAGCTAGCCAGCCTAGGCAGCTCAGTGAGACCCTGTCTCAAAATAAAAAGGGCTGGGGAGGTAGCTCAGTGGTAGAGCACTTGTCTGACATGTGCAAGGCCCTAGGTTCAATCTCCAGTACTGAAAACAAAAACAAAACAAAACAAAACAAAATCGAGGAAGATCCTGAAAAAGAAGAATGCTAAGTAGAAAGCGGCTCTGTCACATATTAAAGCACACTGTTAAGCAAGTGAAGTAATGGTATAAAATAGAAATCAGTGGTCAGTGGTGTTGGATACAGTTCAAGATAAAACCCAAGACAATATAATAATTCAATATAATAAAAAGTAGCAAATTCAAAATGCGAGAGAGATTACTCAATTAAAGATGTTAGAACATAGACATTTTAAGGGAATAAAAAAATTGAATACTATCAAATAAATCCAGACAAATTCCAGAAAGATAAAATATAGCTTTGAAGGGTAAAATCACAAATATTCCTGAAGAGAACATATTTTTATGATTGTTTTTGTGATGCTGGGAATGAAACCCAGGGAATTACACATGTTAAGCCAGTGCTCAACCACTGAGCTAGACTGGCAGCCTGGAAAACATGAATATTTTTATAACCCTTAGAGCCAGTCTTTCTGAGAATAATGTCAAAATAAATGGGCCATAAAGGAAAAGTTGATATACCTACTCATAATTTTTATTTTTTTGTGGCACTGGGGATCAAACTCACTACTTCATGCCTGCCAGACAGGTGCTTAAGCCACTGAGTCAAACTCCCAGCCCTAGTTTTTTGAGGCAGTGTCGCACTATGTAGCTCAGGTTGGCCATGCGTTTACGTTGTAGCCTGAGGCGGCCTCAAACTCACAACACCCCTCCTACCTCAGCCTCCCACATGCTGGGATAGCCACCACACCTGGCTCCTACTCATAATTTTTAAAAGCCAAAAATGAGCCATAAAGACAAAAGCCAATAAGACATGGAAAATATTTGCAACGCAAAACACAGACGTGGGCTAAAATAGCTAACGTACAAAAGGCTCTCAATAACTAGTGGGGAAAAAAGACAATGCAATAGGAAACCTAGTTAAGGACATAAACAGGCAGTTTACACAAGATGAAAGTCAAGTTTTCAATATGCTCATGAAAAATTACTTGTCCACACTAACAAAGAAATGCAAAATAAAAACAATATTTTTTCATACTACAAGATTAGGGGGGCCAGTTCCCCACACTGCTGCCTGACCTGCCTGAAACATCTGCATTTTCCACAGTTCCCCTCCTTGTGCTCAATAATTTGCTAGGAACCCTACACAGACCTTAGGAAACACTTGGCTGAGTCTAAGGAGTGTGTCGCAAAGGACACTGTGCAGCTAGATAAAGGAGGTAGGGCCAGGTCCAGCTCTGCGGAGTCGGTGCCCTGCTCAGCTGGAGAGTGCTTGCGGCACACGCGCGAGGCTGCAGGTTCTATTCCTAGTTCCACAAAAACCACAACGAAGAAAGATTAGTAATATGGAGAAATATAGAGTGTAATTCTGGGGACCTCAGGGTCAATTATTTGCTTTTCCATTATTTCTTATGAGAAAATATATGTTCAGTTCTCAAGCTTTTCAGTGTTTGAATATGAATTTGGGACAAACTGAGTTCGACAGTTGAAGTGTCACCGTAACCACTTTAGCATCAACTTTCCCTGCCAAGATGTTTGTGCCTACGCCTCTGTCCTTTCCTCGGGAAAACTGTGAATCAGTTTAAATTCTGGGTTTCATATTTAATTAAGAAAATGAGCCCAGATGTTCAAAATCATAAAACAGTGGCTCTCTACTCATGAGGGTCTTCAATTACAGCTCAATTACTTGTCCCTTGTTTGCAGAAACGTTTCTCAGTGTGGCTTTCTGAGGAGAATAATCTTGAATATTTATTTTCTTTAGCAGCAATTGTATTTTCAGGTTCAGATCTGGGAAAAAATCAAAAGACTCAACCGAGAGAGAAGAAAATCCCAAAGTTTTGATAACTGCGTTCTGATAAAATTTGTTCCGCACTTGCCAAAGTGAAAATCAGAGAAGTGCCTACGACTCTGCAGGCCCCCAAAGCCTTTCCTGCCGACTGACAGCGACGAGCGACTCTGAAACGGAGTGTGCTGCGGAGGAAGAGTGCTTGTCATCTCCTAAGCTCTGGACCGCCCTTCCAGATCATCTCCTTGTTTTTATAAACAAACATTTCCAGAGAGTCCTCCTTACAAAATTAATTCTATGAAATGCACTCATAAAACCTTTGGGGGGGAGTACCAGGGATCAAACTCACAACCTTGTGCCAGTCAGATAGGCGCTTAAGCCACTGAGCTAAATCCCCAGCCCTTGGAAGACCTTTTGAAAAATGTGTTAGTCAAGGCAAAATCCATATAAAGATTAACACTCGTTTCCCAACATACAATACCATCCAAATAAAAAGGTCATTGCATTAATACAGCTATTAGATGACAGTAGTGTATAGATACGCATATGTGTGTATATGTGGAAGACGGTTATACAATTTGCAGGCTCTGGTTCCTTAAATTCAACAAACCTAGACTGATAGTTGCTGACCCCGTACTACACAGGTAGACCTATGATGGCTGTGTCTGGATTGAACCTGTAGGGGCTTTTTTCCTTGTAATTATTCCCTCAGCGATATAGTATAACAGCTATTTAAATAGCACTGACATTGTATCGGGTATTAGAAGCCATTCGGATTTGATTTAAAGTCTACAGGAGGAAAGGCATAGGTTATACGCAAATGTCACACCACTTTATATGAGGGGTCTCAGAACTAATCTCCCGAGGAAACCGTGGGACAAAGGTATATAATATTCACATCCAGAAAATGTGACACACTCCTTTGAGAAGCATGGGTAGCTGTCAGAAAGAACGCTTTTCCCTCTCTCGTCACACTAAGAGCATTCCTGTGGCAGAGGCGGCGGGTGGTCGTCCCCCGACACATTGAACAGCTGTCCAGAAGACGCTAACTGGGTCTAAATGAATACTTCAATTCTGACGTTAGCTACCTGGAGATAGTAACAGGTCCCATAGGATTGTAGCCTCGGCCCCATAAAATGGCCCCACTTTGGGAGCCAGCGGCCCATCCAGGCCACCGTACTTCTGACCAATAGGCTCCCAGGACCTCCTACTCCGCCATATTTGCAAGCAGGACTCTGAGAAGTCAGGCGTGCACATTTGCCAGTCCGTTAAACAGGATGCAGGTGAGCAGCCCGCCGGCAGGTGGATGCGCTTGCCTACCCATGTGTTCCAAAAGCTCAGCAGATCCCGTTCCGGAGTCTTTACAGAGCTTGCTGCCCAGCACCCCAGCCCAGAGGCCGGTGGGTGAGTTAAAGTTCCAGCTCTCTTATCCTCCGTCGCTTGGTCTTTCTGGTGACTGGCCCCTTCTGGAGGCCACATCATAAGTAATTAATGTAAAGTAACCACAGGGGGGTATGACGAATGACAAAAGAACTCCTTTTATACTCAGGAAATTCCGGCCGGGGTGGGGAGGGGATTTGGGACCTCTAAGATAAGAACCGGGGATGAAAATCAAATATATTTCATATTCAATTGCAGTGGCAGATATATGTAGTATTTCGCAGGTGAGATGCAGCAAGAGAGCGATACCGAGGCTCCTGCAGCCTACCTGCCTCCAAGGAGGCACGGATGATCTAACTGCAGTTGCGGCCCGTTGAACGCTCGCCATCTGCTGTGCGTGGTTGGTGTTATCGTTGTTGTTTAGAGCACGTGAACAAAGCCTTCTGTTTCCTAAAGCTGGGTTTACAATATGTTACAATATGCTGGTAAAAAGAAAATCAGGAAGACTGCACAAACCAGTCAGATGGGTAGAGAAGGCTTGCGTGCCCCCCAGTCAAGAGGAGTGAGGGCTGAGAAAGAAGGCTGCCGAAGTTTAAAACTGTGGCTTCACGAGCACGTACGTTCCTGCGCTCCTTATTCCAGCGTATCCTCTGCAGTGGCAGAACCTCGGAGCCGCGAGTGAGCAGTGTAAAAGGTAGAAGGCAGAAGCCGCTAAGAGGAGAGCATACTGCCGTGAGCTCAGGAAATGTGTGTCAGCCATGTCTCGATATCGACTAGGCACACGGAGATAACGTAGCTCAAAGTTACTCCTACAGACTTGGAGCTGCAAACTGACCTTTCAAGTGGATTCTGGAAAACAGCCCTGTGGCAAAGGACTTATCCTTAATCCTATCCAGCGCTATAGTCTGCCCCCAGGCAGGGAAGCTGCTAGTTTTAACATGCTGCTTGTTATTGATGTCATCTCCTAAAAGCAATTACCAGTGATGTAATACCTCGATAAACTGCTAAACTTTGCTTATTCACTCTGAATATTTTCCCTATGTTGCCCACGTTTTATAGCTGAGGTACTGACACACCGATTCTCACTTTGGATTGTTGCTTTAGTCCCCCCACAACATCCTAGAATACTTCCTGTTCAGTGGTTGGGAATGCAGTGCTTAGCTTCTGCTGCCAGGCCTGCAGCTGGTCTAAATGTCGCTCCACCAGTCTGCACGCCACCACTCCTGTCTGTAGGAGCAGGCAGTGCAGACTCCTAAGAGGCTTCCTTCCCACTAACAGAGGCTCCTGCTCTTCCAGGACTTGTCACCCTTGCTTAGCTGTCACTGTAGGTGGCTGTGAACTCTGGGAGGCCAGGCAGCTATCTTGCTCACCTTTTCCTCCTCTCTAGTACTACTCAGCGTAGCACTGTCTTGGTAATAGCCATTTGATATTTAGCTTCACCAAAATACTTTGTAACTCTAACTTGGTGGAAATGTTTTTGGGGCTTTTTGTTTTCACGAGGTTTTTTGTTTGGTTGTTTGGTTTTTTTTTTTTTTTTTTTTTTTTTTTTTTTTTTTTTTTTTTTTTTTTTTTTTTTTTTTTTTTTTTTTTCTTTGGTAGGGGTTCAGGCAGGGTCTCACTATGCAGTTCAGGCCAGCCCAGATTGGCCTTGAACTCTTGGTGATCCTTCTGCCTCAGCCTCCCTGGTGCTGGGATTACAGGGGAGCACCACCACACCTAGTTTGGAAATGTTACATTTAACATATGGACATTGATTTCTACGTACCTAAACATTAAATGCTCTTTAAAGTTTTTCTAAATATAAAAAGTAAGGGTGTGTTATTTAATTTGTATTGCTGTGTATGTGAGAACTCTGTAATAGTAAGATATGACTTTTTTTTTTTTTAAACAGGGTCTCTCTATGTAGCCTAGGCTGGTCTCAAACATGCTGTGATCCTCCTGCCTTGGCCTCTTGAGTGCTGGGATTCTAAGTGTGTGCCTTCATGCCCAGCTAAGAGATGATGCTTATAGAAGTAAACGAGTACACAAATGATTATATCTCTGCTAGTTCAAAGACGAACTAGACAACACACATCGCAGTAGATATTTGATTAAATTAAAATAAACTGCTAATTTTTAAAATTGCTTTTTACAGTTTACAGTATCTCTTATGGGAATTTTGATAAATAAATTTTATTATGAAAAAAAATTTTTTTTTTTTTTTTGGTACCGGGTATCGAACTCATAACTTTGTGCTTGCCAGGCAGGGGCTTGTGCCACTGAGCTAAATCCCCAGCCCTTATGAACTTTTAAAGAAATCGATACATCAGAAAATCTTAAAATTAACAGAATTTGGAAAACTATGGTCCAAAAACACTGAACAAAGTTATCTTTATATATATGCACCATTAAAAAACTTTTCATTAGTATATGTTTGTGACACATAAATTACACTTGTCTTGGGGAATTGGTTCATATACATATCACATCTTAATTATATGCACTAAGTTTTAAAATGTCTATTAAGGGCTGGGGGTTTAGATCAGTGACACAAGTGCCTGCCTGGCAAGAGTGAGGTCATGAGTTTGATCCCCAGTACCTAAATAAATAAATAAATAAAATGCCCATTAATGCTCCAGTTAAAGCAAACAGTGAGAAGGCTAAGTATCCAGCCTTTGGAGACAAATGTCCCTGGGTCTGTCACTTACCTGCTGTGTGACCTCCAGCCAGTTATTTTCTTCCTAAACTTCAGCCTCTTCTTCTGTATAGCTGTTGTCTCATTTCTTCCTGTCCCTTTACAGCAAAACTCCTCGAAAGATGGCTATATACTTGCTACTTCCAATTTTTCTCCCTCTGATTTTCTCTGGAACCCGCTACACATAAACTTTAGGCCCCACCTTTCTCTCAAAAAGTCTTCTCAAGCTCCCTAATGAGCTGCATGCTTCTGAATCTGATGATTGTTCCAATCTTCCTCTGACCTGACCTTTCAATGTGTTTGATACATTCATTTCTTTCTCCCTCAGAATGCTTGCTGGGACACCACCCGTTCTGGGTTCCCGTTCACTGCAGCAGCTGCTCCTTCACCATCTCCTTTGTCATCTCCCTCTCCACTTACGTTTGAGTGCTCAGACTTAGTTCTTGGTTCTCCTCCTCTTTTAAATACCCAGTCTCATGGTTTTAAGTATCACCTCTACATTGATGACCATTCAATAAAAACAGTTGGACCCCAGACTCACATATGAAGTGCCCCCTTGTGTATATAGTACACACCTCAAATTTAACATGTCCAAATTTGACTTGTGCTTAATTTTCTCTCTAAACCTTCTCTATCTAAAGTCCTCTCCATCTCAATAAATGGCAACTCCGTTTTTGTTTATCTGTTTTCATTCTTTCTCCCCAGAGCCTAGATCCAACCTGCCTATAAATCTTTGGCCATAATTTCAACATCTCTAGAGTCTGGCTTCTTGCACAGATTCTGTTGGCTACCTAACAGGTCCCTTCATGTACATTCTTCCCCTGCTCCCCTCTGACCTACTGTCAGCATAGCAGAGTGAGCTCAATCAGATCACGTTGCTGTTCTGCTCAAAAACTTCCAAAAGCGCAAGGCCTCACAATGGCATGTAAGTAGTACGATTACACACCCCACTTTGTCGAGGGTGGACCCGATCTGTATGTGTTGACCTAGTGTAATTATGAGTAGCCCCTTCTCCCACCTTTCCCTCTAAAGTCTCCCAAGGTAGCTGGCCAGGATGGGGCACACCTCTAGTCCCAGCACTCGGAAGGCTCAGGCACGAAGATCACTTGAGCCCAAAAGTTTGAGGCCAGTCTGGGCAACATACCAAGAACCAGACTCAAAAATAAAATAAAATGAAAAATAAATTAAGTCTCCCAATGTGGATGATAGATTATATGTGGTCACTGGTCTGTGAGCCCCGTTGTATCTGAGCTTCTCTCCATCGGCCCTCGGACACTGTCTTTCTCTCCATAGCCGTCTGCATTCAGGTCCCCAGGCCTTACTGTCCTTTGAGTGCATGGATGGGCTTCTCTGTTCTTCCTTCCTGGAGCACTCTGAGTAGTTTGTCCCATGCTCTCTGTGTCTTAACCTCACCCATCCCTGCTTCATTTTTCTCCACGATGCTTTTTACTCTCTGACACCTTGACTCTGCTTCTTCATTTTGTTTATTGTCCTTCTTCCTCCACTAGAATGTGAGCGCCACGAGGAACACTTCTGGATCCTCAGGATTCACAGGTGTTCAAGGGTTGGCTCAGTGGCGGAGCATTTGCTAGCATGCCCAGAGTCCTGGCCTTGACCCCTGTGACTGCAGACGAAGCAGAACAAAGCACAGTATTAAGCACATGACGAATGCTTAGTAAATATTTGCCGAGCAAACGAATGAATATATTATCATCACTACTGCTATAGTTGAATGGGAAAAGTAATTATTAGTTTTTGAAAGAGGAAGCATTGGCTAATAAACATACAAAAAAACGTTCTGCATCAGAAGTAATCAAATGAATATGAACTGAATAACAGGGTGGCATTTTCTTCATGAGGTGTGGTACTGGGGTTTGAATGTGGGGCTTTCCTGCTGAGCTACATTCGCAGCCCTTTTTATTTTTTATTTTGAGACGAGGTCTCACCACTTGTCCTGGCTTGAACTTGCAGTCTTCCTGCCTCAGGCTCTCAGAATGCTGGGATTGTAGCCATCTGCCACCTTGTCCAGCTATACCATTCTCCAATAACACATTAGCAAGGCATAGGGAACTACAGTATTCAGTACAAATTAGAAGGAGATGGATTCCCGTACTCTTCTGATGCGATATAAATGCCTTTTTTTTTTTCTTGGAAAACAGATTGGCAGTGTTTCCAAAGCCTTGAAATGGTTAGTTTGTGGTTTTTCTTATTGGTTTTTAGTTTTTGAAGTATTAACTCCACAACTCTGCAGTAATCAAAGGTATACAAGGGCTTAGGACTGTACATGTTTATTATGACGTTTTTGTAATTTTAAAAAGTTAAGTATAAAAACAGTTAAATAATATCCTTATGAAGGAATATTATGCAACCTTTAAAGATAGTGTTTAAAAATTATTTTTAATAACATGATAAAATGTTTGTGATATAATGCAAGTATTCAAAATCAGCATAAGTAGGCTGAGGTCATAGCTCAGTGGCAGTATGGTTGCCCAGCGTGCACAAAGTCCTGGGCTCAGTTTAACCCCCAGCATCACACATGCACATGTGTGCATGCACACACACATACACACACACACACAGACAAGTATTACCTAAATAATGAGTGAGTGAATAATCTGTTTAAAGGCCATGAATAAAAGATAGGAAGAAATAATGCCAAAGTATCTAATAGATGACTGTTGTTTTAGCTTCTTTTATGTAGTTTTTCATAATTTAAAACTGTTTCCTGAGGCCGGGGATACAGCTCAGCGGCACAAGCACCTGCCTCGCAAGTGCAAGGTCCTGAGTTTGATTCCTGGTACCAAAAAAAAAAAAAAAAAAAAAGTGTATTTAAAAGTGTTTCCTGAATAATTATGATTATCTTTATTATCTCAAGAATAATATTATCTTAATTATCTAAATTATCTGTTATAAGATAAGATCTAAATTATCTATTATAAGATAGTATTATTTTAATTATCTAAATTATCTTTTTAATCCTAAAGAAGCTTAAAATTTTAAAAATGGAATGTCTACTAAATGCTAGGTCTTGGTAATTTTTTTCTTTTTTCTTTTGTCTTTTCTTTTCTTCCTTTCTTTCTTTGGTGCTAATGATAGATCCCAGAGCCTTGAGCACGCTAGGAAAGTGGTGATCACTGAGCTACACTTTGACCCCTAATTCCTTGTCTTGGGAGTCAGAGAGGAAAAACAGGAAGAGTATAAAATGCTTGCTCTCAGGAATGCTGTCTGCAGAGATGATAAAGTCCTGCCTGTGGTCCTAGCAGCCTGCCAGTGCCCCCACTGGAACTGAGCTCCGAGGAGGCTGGAGCCCCAGGTCAAAGTCATGTTCTCCTGCTCAGAGCTGGATGTCTTGTCAGCTCCTATTCATTCTTCTGGAGCAGCAGTCACCTCTGTCCTGGTTTAGGCCAAGTCAAGTTGGATCTGCTGAGGTGAATCACCTTGTACCAAGGTTATCTTTAACAGATTGCTAAACAGATTGTAAAAAAAAAAAACACATGAAGATCTGAACTCTCACCCACAGCGTCTGTCTGTGTTGGCACAGAAAACCCTGAAATCTGATTCTGAAAACCTTGAGACAAGCTTCCTCCAGCTCTGCCAGCACCATCCTCCTTGTCAAAGGCTCCTGTCCCGAACACCTGCAGTGCATCCCACCTGCACGGCCCACCCGCTCACCCTCCCGCTAGGGCTGTCCCGCTCCTGTCCTCTGGAAGCCCCTTCCATGACCAAGGCCAGCTCTCCTCTCTCAAGCATAGCCCTAACTGCCTTCTCCATCTCCTCGTCCTGCACAGAGGCCTGGCTTCCCCAGGAACTCACCTGCCCCCGGGGCTCTGTCTCTTAGACTGAGGCTTTCATTTCGCGTTTCTCATTTGTCACCTGGCCATGAAGACATGGCCTCACTTTTCCTGGTTCCCCACGATGGTCTCCAAACCATACCTCCTCCCCCTTCACATTCGTGGATACCTCCTTTGAGTCTGCTGTGGGCTTCCAGTTGCTGTGACCAGCAGCATGCCCAGTGATAGCCAGTGAACTCTGGACTCCAGCCCCCGGTCTCAGGGACTTTTGCTCCGGAGGGTGAGTAATCCCACACTTCAGCCTGTCTGCACTTGGCCTTTACCTGTACTTCACTCCCTCTTGCTAGGGACACACCTGGGGCCCCATCCTGGTCACCACAGTCCCGTCTCACTCCGGGACCTTTTGTCTTCTGCCCCGCCCTTTCCGACCTGACGTCATCTCTGTCCTGTTGCAGTTTGTACCGCCTGATTCCCCCATTCACACGTGTGCTCGCCACTATCCTGGCTTTTTCGGGTTTTCCCCATTTACCGCCCTTAATCACCTTTCATTTCTCTTCCAGGGTAATCACACAAACTATCCCCTTTCCATGATGAACAAAGCAAAAGAAGACCAATTCAAGCACAAGAGAAAACTAGGCAGCTGGGTATGGGGGCCCTCACCAAGGTCTCTGGGAGGCTGAGGCAGGACGGTCAAAACTTCAAGCTCACCCTAGGCAACTTAGTGAAACCCTTCTCAGATGAATGAAAACTAAGAAAATCTGTTACGTGGGCTGGGGATTTAGCTCAGTGGCGTAAGCACCTGCCTGGCAGGTGCAACTTTGTGAGTTCAATCCCTGGTACCAAAAAAAGAAAATCTGTCACCATCAGATTTGTAAAGGAATGCTAATGGAAGTTTAAAGCAAAAAGTAGGGCGTAGCGGGCTGGGGTTTTCAGCGTATCCAAATGTAGTATGATAGCTGTCATATAAATTTCAAATTGGAGTGAAAGGACTATTTTTGGAAAGTTTCTATGTTTTATGTTAATTGATACAACATAGATATGAACAATTGGCTATACATATTGTAATCCCTAGAGCAATGTCTTGAAAAAATAATATAGAGATATCATTTCTTTTAAAAAAAACCACTAAAATAATCAAAAATAAAATTAGACCAGAAAGGAAAACCAAGAAAATAAATAAATAAATAAATAAATAACAGAAAGATAGCAGAGTCAGGCTTGGTGACACACGCCTCTAATCCCAGCACTCCAGAGCCTGAGGTGGGAGGATCACCACAAATTTGGGGCCAACCTGGCCTACACAGTGAGTTCAGGGACAGCCTGAACTGAACAGTGAGGCTCTGTCTCAAAGCAACAACAGTAACAACAACAATGAAAGAAAGACAGAAAGAAAGATAGCAGTATATCCATCATATTGGTAATCATGCTGAATTGTAAAGATATGCCCTTAAAGTTTCTGACCATGGGGAATTAATGACTAATGTTGATACGGTTCTAAAGGGCTTTGCTCAGGGAGTCAAGGTTACTAATGAGTTGGTCTTTAGAGAGAGTATAAGTTTAAATACCATGTGGGGTTTTTCCTATATGAGAAACCCAAAATAGAAATAAACAGCAAAAAATAAAAAAAAATTTTTTAATTAAAAAATACATACTGTATTTTTTAACATGGTAAATGTTTAAATTTTTTTTTTATTTTAAAGAGAATAAAACAAGGCAATAAAATGAAACAAAACAAAACAATGAGAATGATATTGAATTTCAGAAAAAAGTAGGAAATCAATAGTAGTTACTATGTTGCACATTGTTATCCTCTAAATAGTTGCTCAGACCACCAGATATAGGCATGCAAAGTTAATCAAACAATATAAACACTAAGTTGTTTCTTTACTTCAGTTGCTATCATTTCAGAAATTTCTAGTGTATGGTTTCTAATCTCTTTTGTGTCTGTGTCTCCTGGACTTGTTTGGGTGGGCTGGAGGTCTGAGATTGCACCCTGCTCCATCTTGCATTTTCCTGGGTTCCTCGGAATCATATGATTGCTGAGTCCCAGGTGCTTCCTGCACTGGCTGCCTGTCCCACAGTGCAGGGGATTGGGCTAGGCACCTGGGTTCCACCGATCTGAGGTTCCCAGTGTGGCAGAGAGGTGTGGGGTGGCAGCTCATCAATGCTCCCCCGAAGTGGCAGGGCCTTGGGGTGTGGGCCTCTCTCCTCCAGGCCCATGGCAGCAGGCTCACCAGGGAGCACCCAGTCCCAGTGACTGTCATCCATACTTTAAATGCCATGGTTGGATTCATGTATCCAATTGTATATTTGGCATCTCTACTAGGATGTCTAATAGACATCCCAATCTTATATTTAAAATAAAACTCTTGTTTTGTTTTAACAAAAGGAAAGGATAAATTGCACTAAGAATCAACAACAGGAAAATAATGCAATAACAAGAATAAGTAAGCAACTTTCAGTAATAACGCAATGTGAATGGTCTCAATTCCCCAATAAAAGGACACAGATTGGTAGAATGGATCAAGAAACAAAATCTAATAGTATATTGAAATACATTTAACCCAAAAGAAACACAGTCTGAAAAGAAATTCATAGACTAAAAGCCAAGGATGGAAAAGCAATATTCCATGCAATAGGAACTAGAAAAAAAACAGGAGTAGCTATCCTATTTTCAGACTTGAAGCCAAAACTGATCAGAAGAGGCAAAGAAGACCACAGCATGTTAACTAAGGGAATAATTCAACATGAAGAGACAATAATTATAAACATATATGTGCCAAACAATGTCACACCCAATTTGATAAACACTATTGGATATAAAAGATCAGATAAACATCAACATAATTGTAGTGGGGTACCTCAATAGCCCACTGTCACAAATAGATCAACTAGATTAAAAAAAAATTCACACAGAAATGCCACAGTTGTACCAAACTTTGGAACAAAGACTTAATAGGTACCTCCAGAGTGTTCTACCCAACAATACCAATACACATTCTTCTCAGCAGCACATAAAACTGTCTCCAAAAATAGACCACATACTAGACAAAAAAGAATGCTTAACCAAATGCAAAAGAATCAAAATTATACCATGTGTATTATCAGGTCATAGCACAATGAAAGTAGAAATCGATGGCAAAAGAAATCACAGAATTTATGCAACTGCACAGAAATTAAGCAGTATACTCTTGAATAATATATAGGTCCCAGAAGAAATAAAAGAAGAAATAAGACAATTCCCAGAGTTAAACAATGCCATTACAACATACCAGAACTTATAAGACACAATAAAAAGGCCAGGAATTTAGTTCAGCAGCACAAGCACCTGCCTGGCAAGTGCGAGGTTGTGAGTTTGATCCCTAGTATCAAAAAAAAAAAAAAAAAAAAAAAGCCGGGCGTGGTGGCGCACGCCTGTAATCCCAGCACTCGGGAGGCTGAGGTAGGCGGAGCATTGTAAGTTCGAGGCCGGCTTGGGCTACAACGCGAGCACAAGGCCGGCCTGAGCTACATAGTGCGACCCTGCCTCAAAAAAACCAGGGCTGGGAGTTTGGCTCAGTGCCTTAAGCGTCTGCCCTGGCAGGCACGAGGTTGTGAGTTCAATCCCCGGTGCCGCAAAAAAAAAAAAAAGAAAGAAAGAAAGTAATGAAAGTAATCCTAAACTGGGTGTGGTGGCACATGCCTTTAATCCCAGCAGTCGGGAGGCTGAGGTAGGAGGAGTGTTGTGAGTTGGAGGCCGGCTTGGGCTACAACATGAGCACAAGGCCGGTCTGAACTATATAGCAAGACCCTGTCTCAAAAAACTAGAGCTGGGAGTTTGGCGCAGCAGCTTAAGTGCCTGCCAGGTGAGGTTGTGAGTTTAATTCCCAGTGCCACACACACATACACAAAAAAACCAGTCCTAGGGAGAAATTGATAGCTGTGTTTGCCCACATCAGAAGAATGGAGCGCAAATAACCTGATGGAGCATCTCAAGGTTCTAGAAAAACAAGAACAGTCCAAATCCAAAGATAGTGCAAGGGAGGAAATTATAAAGATCAAAGCAGAAACCAATGAAATCAATATTTTTTTAAAAACCATATACACAAACAATGAATTGAAGAACTAGTTCTTTACAAGAATAAACAAAATAGATAAACCCTTAGCCAATCTTAGAAAGAAAGAAAGAAAGAAAGAAAGAAAGAAAAGAAAGAAGCCTGAGATAGCTCAGTGGC
>RJWM01001158.1:101642-115545 GCA_004363535.1 Dasyprocta punctata
AAAAAAAAAAAAAAAAAAAAAAAAAAAAAAAAAAAAAAAAAAAAAAAAAAAAAAAAAAAAAAAAAAAAAAAAAAAAAAAAAAAAAAAAAAAAAAAAAAAAAAAAAAAAAAAAAAAAAAAAAAAAAAAAAAAAAAAAAAAAAAAAAAAAAAATCCAAAGAAAGAAAGAAAAAAGGAAAGGAAAAAAGGGTCCAAGTCAATGCAATTAGGAATGCAAAACATGAAATTATATCAGACACTTCCAAAATCAAAAAGTATTACCACTACTTCACAAACCTGTACACCAATAAATTGGAGAATTCAGAAGAAATGTATATATTTATTCATACAAAAACTAACCCAGGAGATATAAAAACTCCAAATAATCCTAATTGAAGCAGTAACTAATAAAACCCTACTAATTAAGAAAATCCCAGGTCCTGATGGATTCACTGCTGAATTACACAACAACTTAAGGAAGATCTAAGACCAATATTCCTCAAACTCCTTAATGAAATTGAAAGGGAAGCAGTACTTCTAACATCATTCTTGGAAGCAAGCATTGCCCTGATTCCAGAGGCAGACAAGGATCCAACCAAAAAAGGGAACTAAAGGCCCATCTCTTTGATGACCATAGATGACAAACTCTTCAACAGGATCCTGGATAACAGGATGCAGCACATCATCAAAGAGATCACACATCAGGACCAAGTAGAATTCATCCCAGGGATACAAAGGTGGTTCTGTGGATGCAAATCAGCAAATGTAATTCATCACATAAACAAAAGCAACAGAAAACACATGACCATTTCTATAGATGCAGAAAAAGCCTACAACAAAATCCAACATCCATTCCTGATTTTAAAAAATCCCTGAAGAATATAAACATCGAAGGACCTTATCTCAATCTGATAAAAACCCTGACCTAAAAGGGGAGACTTAGGCTTCACTGAGTGCCCTCCTGAGCCCTGGGCAATTTTGAGGATGTGCAGCACTGGGTTGTTTTAGTCTCACGTAGCATCAAAATTTTCACCTGTGCCTTCACTGGTATCCAGTGGTGAACAGAGAGAAAGAGAATCTACCCAATCTTTGACTGTGTGTGGCTGTGTTGGTTTTGAGAGTGCCTGATCTCAAAATCTACTGGCCAATAAGTCCATTCATCAAGGATTCTGCTTTAATATTCTTTGGGAGGAAGACACTGGAATTGGGAAATCAATACTGATTTGTATATTTTTAATACTAATTTTGAAGAATATGAATGTTAACATTTTTGGCCAGATCTTAGTCTTAATGATCAGACATACTCTAGGAAAGTAATGTTTAGTTAAAATTGACCATTGTGAATTCAGTGGGTTTTGGTGACCAAATAAAGAAGAAAGCCACCAGCCTATCACTGACTACATAGACACTCAGTTTGAGGCCTATTTCCAAGGAGAATTGAAGATCAAGTCCTCTCTCTTCAACTAACAAGATTCTCATATCCACATGTACCATTCTCTAAAGACACTCCACCCCTTCATCATGAAGAACCCAAACAGCGAGATGAACATTATACCAGTGATTGCCGAAGCAGATACAATTTCTAAAACTGAGTTACAGAAGTTCAAGGTGACACTCATGAGTGAGTTGATCCTTAGTGGCACCCAAGTACACCAGTACCCAACAGAGGATGAGACTAGTACAGGTAGCACAGTGGGGGTTAGGAAACCACTCCCCTCCATTTACTTGAGTTTGGGCCATACCCCAGGGATAATCCTCCTTCCGTTGTCCTAAGAGAAGCAAAAATAAAAACAGCAAAGTCCTAAGAAATCTCTGAGCACATGTGTAAACTTTTTCCCACTCTAGATTCATCAAGCATTTATAAACAGAAACTTCAGCCCATACATGTAATTTAATCAGCATGAACTATTGGATATACATGTTTGTTGAAAAATCCTGAGATTACTCCGAGCCCTGTCAATCATTCCTGTCAATTTTACATAGACCCAATGCGGAGACCCCAGGTTGGGGTGCACATTCTTTCAAACCTGGTTCATCAGTGTGCTTTTTACTTTCCTGTCATCCTGGCACCGCTCTTCTGTTCATGCCACATTTCTGTTGGCACAGAACTGCCCTGAGCACATCTTCCCATGATCCCATGATCTTTGATAAATGTAGCTGCTTTTCTTTTACCATTGAGCATACACTAGCAATTCTTTGCTCATTGTACGCAAGAGCCTGTTCCCTGTCTACGGGATCCACCACATGGTATCAAGACCGTTGCCAACATCAGTGTCGCAGTGGGTGGACATCTGCTGTTCGCTGTTGTAGGAAGTAAGGATGAGGTGTTCAAGTACAAGGTCGATACATAAGCCAGACATATTTACCCTTGTGGGAAATCTCTAAGTTATTCTTTTACTATAGTTCTAGATGTCTTCTTCTCCTGCCACCAAGTTGGTGTCGTTTTGCTGTGCATTATACCAAGCAGCAAAGACTTAGTGTCATTGAAAATACAGAACACCTTCATATTATAGCTAATTGTATTTATGTTCCAAGTTGAACCTCTTTTGGTATACACTAAACAAAAAAATGCAGCGAATATGTTTTTTGGAATGTATCATAGCTAAACTCTAACATCTCAATAGTTTATAGAACTAACTTTTAATGCAATTAATAAATAATGTCCTAAGCATCTAGGTCAAACTATATAACACCATAACCACTTTTATGCTTTAGTATGCCTTATTGCATTGATACAGTGCTTTGATGAAACAAAATATGCTCAAAAGTTTAAAACATTCAGGTTTATAAACCCTTTTTTAGGGGACTTTGAACCTGAGTGTACTACACTATTTCCATTAGTGTATCTTATGCACAAGACCCAGTTTCAAAAAAACAAAAAAGAAAGGAAGGAAGGAAGAATAGAAAGAAAGAAAGAAAGAGAAAGAAATTAGTGACCCAATGTTCATATATATATGAACATTGGACCACTAATATAAACATTGGGTCACTAATGAGGAAAACTCATATTTCTAACATCAGCTCTCACTAGTATCTTTCCCACCTATTCTAGAATGTCTTTAAAATGCCAGTCTTCAAAGTGCAAGCATCATAGTTCACATTTAATTTTATGCAAGGAATGAATGAGTTCACTGCTACTAGGACAGCCAAGTTTAATGCAATGTATAATTTTTCTATGGCAGTGGAAAGCTGTCTTGTATCTCTTGAAGCCAAAATGTGAGTTTTCATACCAGAAATTATGCTCATCTATTTTTTTTTTTGAGGGAGGGTACCAGGAATCAAACTCAGTATCTCACACTTGCCAGGCAAGTACTACTCCACTAAGCAAAACCCTGGCCCCTAGAAATTATACTCCTCTAGAGAAAAAGTCTGAAAATCATAGTCCTTAGACAATTATTCAAAATATTTGATTATAGTTTTTTTCCCAGTCTTCTGAATGCTTCAGAGCCCTATGATCAGCTATTTGTTCAGGCCAAAAGGGATTGAAGTTAAAATACAGGATTATATAGCCAGGCGTAGTGGCACACACCTGTAATCCTAGCTCTCAGGAGGCTGAGGCAGGAGCATTGCTGTGAGTTCAAGGCCAGCCTGGGCTACAAAGTGAGTTGAAGGCCAGCCTGAACTGCATAACAAGACCGTCTTAAAAAGACCAAAAAACAAAACAAAACACAGGATTATATACAGTAAAAATATGAAATATGATCTCTCTGGCCCTTTTATTATGCCTTGAGCCCCTTTCTAAGTCTCTAGAAATAGGGGGCTCATGAGTATGGACCTCTGTGTTTTTGTTTTCTGCATTTTTTGCAATGTGTCTGCAGTAGACATCTAAAGAATGCCACGAAGTGCTACAGACCCACTGACAATGAATTCTGCACATACTTAGGATGTGCAATGTGATGTTTGATTCATGTGTACACTCAAGCTTTAGCATATGCATCACTGTTACCATTTCTTTATGGTGAGTACATTCAAATTCCTCTCTTCTAACCATTTCGGGACAACTTCCCTGATCTTCAGTGTCACTGTTCACCACTTGCTACCAGGTGTACACTTGGCAATTCTTTGCCCGTCACACACAACACCCATTACACAGTAACATCTTTGGTGAGAGCCAGCCTGGAGGTATTAACAGACACTGGGAGATATTAACAGATGTCACCAGCCACCAGACAGCAGCTCAGAAGCCAGCCAAAAAGGAAGGTCACTCCTTGCTCCCTCAGGGAGACTCCCTCTCATTCCTTTTGTTGGGCACCCAGGACAGATTCCCAGGATGGGCAACTGGCCAGATTGCCATTTGGAGATGACCGGATCGTGGGGCAGAAGGCGTTAGCCTTTGCAGGGAGTGAGAAGGCTACTGCTGATCGGTTGGGTTGTTCTTTGTTGATGGTCTTCACAGCATGCAGATCCTAGCAGCTGTGACCCCACATATCTTTGGGGAGGATGGATCTGATCTGAGTCAGACAGAGACAGCTGGCACCCAGCAGGAGCACGTCACTGCTTGGGCATAGCTGCCTGTTCCCGGGAACCAGAAGCACGGACCCAGTTCACCTGAAATTGTTGCTTTTCTTTATGAAGCGCAGTTGGCAGCTTGCCCTGTACCACACTGACCTAAATGGCTGCTTGGTAGCTTGCATAGTGCCACGGCTGCTTGTGGGTCATGCTGAGCGAGTGCTTTTCCCAGGTTTCTTTCCTTCCCTCTCTCTGGGATGAACCTGGTCCCTTCTTGTCCCTGCGTGCCTCCCTCCCCCACCGCTGCCTTTCTACCAAGGGATTCAGATTCTTTGAGGGTTTTTGTGTTGTTTTTTGTTGTTTGTTTTTTGTTTCAGTGCTGAGTAACTCAGGAAAAAATAGTTAAGCAGGACAGTGCTTCCCCCTGCAGAAAAGAAAGAATAACTGAACCAGGCGTGGTGGCGCACACCTGTAATCCCAGTGCTCAGGAGGCCGAGGCAGGAAGATTGTTGCAAATTCAAGACCAGTCTGGGCTACAAAGTGAGCTCAAAGCCGGCCTAAACTGCATAGTGAGACCCTGTCTCAAAAAGACAAAAAAAAAAAAAAAAAAAAGAATTTATAGTTGGGGTTTTTTTGTTTTTTGTTTTTTGTTTTTTTGGTACGGAGAATCAAACTCAGGACCTAGAACCAGGTGTGGTGGTGCACACCTTTAATCCCAGCACTCAGGAGGCTGAGGCAGGAGGATCACTGTGAGTTCGAGACCAGCCGGGGCTGCGAAGTGAGTTCCAGGCCAGCCTGAACTGCATAGTGAAACCCTGTCTCAAACAATAGGGCTGGGGATTTAGCTCAGAGGCCTAAGTGCCTGTCTGGCAGGCACAAGGTTGTGAGTCAGATCCCCGGTATCCAAAAACAAAAAACAAAAACTCAGGACCTTGTGCTTGCCAGGCAGGCGCTGTGCTGCTGATCCCTAGCCCTATAGTTGTTTTAACAGAGGCAGCTTTCACATCAAAAAGAAGTGGTGAAAAGCAGCTCAGCAGGCAGCTCTGGCCCAAACAACTGGTTCTCCTCCAGGTCCTGATGCCTGCCTGTAGGAGGTAGAGAAGTCAAATGAAAGTTATACATCAAGGCCATCTTAGGAGGTATGCAATGAGAAATGCCCAAACCTGTGAACGACTGTAAGCTCAGGGTTTTGATGGGAATCCAGTTGATTTTCAGCTCCATCTTGCAGAGGCACTCCATAAATACACTTATCTACATGCAGAGTCAGATTATCCTAAAACTGTATTTTATTAGTCAGTTGGCTCCAGGAATTAGGAAAAAGCTCCAGAAACTTCAACTGGGCTCACAAACTAAAATAAGTCAGTTGGTCTACCCAGCTCATTTGGTCTTTAATAACCTGATGAAGTAGAGGACAAACAAGAATTGAATAAGGAAAATAGGCAGGCTAAAGCCATGCTTGCCCTATTTGGAAAGGCTCAGTACAGAGCCTGCAGCACAAAGGGAAGCTGAGGTGAACCAAAGAGTGACAGAAGTAAGTCAGAGTGCTTCACATGCAAGCAAAAATGTCATTCAGAAACTGCCTAACCTTTGTCAGGCCTGTCAGAACACAGAAGAAGATCCTTGGCTTTGGAAGAGGGACTGTCATCCCTCACCGTGACGGCCAGGGAGGAAGGCCCCAACAGCGAATGGTGGTGCCCAAGGCAGCCTGCATGACACCTACACAATGGTGTTCTGATCAATTTATAGGAGCCTCAGTAACTCCAGAAGTAATGTACAAACAGATTACATTGCTCTGCCATGCAGGGGCAGCTTAGTCAATTCTAGTTTCTTATCGGGGTGAGCTTTCATCTCATTCTAAAGTTGTTGTGGAGCCGGGCGTGGTGGCGCACACCTTTAATCCCAGCACTCGGGAGGCTGAGGTAGGAGGAGCATTGTGAGTTCGAGGCCGGCTTGGGCTACAACATCAGCGCAAGGCAGGCCTGAGCTACATAGTGCCACTCTGCCTCAAAAAACCAGGGCTGAGAGTTTGGCTCAGTGGCTTAAGTGCCTGCCCTGGCAGGTGTGAGATTGTGAGTTCAATCCCCAGTGCCGCAACCAAAAAAAAAAAGTTGTTGTGGGCCTTGAGGGAGTTAACAGGACAGCTTTGTTTACCTCTGCTCTGAATTGCCATATGGAAGGTTTCTTCTTCCAAGCTGCCTTTATGGTGATAGCAGGGTTCCTATACCAATAAATCCTCTTCCTACTCAGGGCCACTCTAACATTCAAGCCTCTGGCAACCCACGTCTTAGTTGCTAGGAGCCCAGCCAGCTTGACCCCACAGGTCTTGATGTCTTTATCAGAAACTGATCCGCAAGCATGGGATGATGGCACCCCAGGAAGGTCTATTAGGGCCACTGCAGTAGCTGAGTATTCTAAGTCAGTTAAAGGACTATTATTCTGAGTCAGCGAAAGGACTCTAATTGATAGCCTCCCAGAACACAGTATTACCTTAAGAAAGAAGCTAGACAAAGTTAAAGCCCATCATTGATAAGTTTCTGGCTACAAGGTTACTGATGCTATGCCAGTCCCTGTGCAATACACCTATTTTATGAATAATCAAACCATTGGGAGAATATTGCCTAGTACAAGATCTCAGAGCCATCCACAAGGCAGTGTTCCCTATTCATCCATTAGTAGCAGACCCATACATCCTTTCAGCACAGATCCCAGCATACACTAAATGGTCTCCTGTCCTCAATTTCAGAGATACCTTCTTTTCTACCTGTGCATCCTAGCCCCTAATATTTGTTCACCTTTGAATGGAAAGACCTCCAAACAGGACCTCATCAACAGTATACTTGGACTGTCTTGCCTCAGAACTTTAGAGACAGCCCCCACCTAGTTGCATGGACCTTAGTTAGGACCTAAGAGATTTAAAGTTCACAAAGAGAGATCTTTTACAGCACATAGATGACCTCCTCATTTGTGGCCCCACTGTGGGGTTATCTGATAAAAACACCATTAAGACTCAGTTTTCTAGCAAAAAGAGATTATGAAGTATCCCAACATAAAGCCCATATTTCTCACCAGAAGGTAGCATACCTGGAGTACATTTTAACCCCAGGACAAAGACACTTGCCCCCAAGGAGAACGGAGGTAATTTGTTGTCTGGGCTCTCCAGAGTCTGAACAGCTGAGGGCTTTCTTGGAACTGATAGGCACATATGCATACCCCATTTTGGAATAATAGCTAACTTCTATGTAAGGCAACTCAAGGACCAGAAACTGAACCCTTAAAATGGACAGCAGCCACTCAAGAGACTTTTAAAGCCTTAAAATGAGGGGACCCAACAAGATGGCAGAATATTAAGCAGCAGAGTAAGCAGCCTCCCTGAGTGTATTGGGTAATACTATGTACCCCCCAAGTCCTCACATACTTTTGATGGGGCTAAATCCGGCACTTGCTTGTGATAGGTTTGTTGTCTAGCACCGGGATTAATGATGTGAGTGCTACACCCACCCAGGGGTGGAGCTGAGGTACGATGTAAAGGAAGGCAGGTGTTCCTCTTCCAAGCTTCCACTCCGCCCGCCCTCTCTCTCTCTCTCCCTCCCTCTCTCTCTCTCTCTCTCTCTCTCTCTCTCTCTCACGCCAGTGCACCTTGCGGCTTACAGCTGCCATGAACAGCAGCCCTGCCACACCATGCTGTATGGACTGAAACTCCTGAGAAACTATAAGAATAAACCTTTCCTTCCCTAATTTTGGGCATCAGGTATTTTGTCTCAGCAATGAGCGAAAAGTAACTAAGACACTAAGAGATACCGTCCAGATGCTGGAATATAGCAACATGGGGAAGACAAGAAGGAAGGAAGTGGGCCCCCTGGACCCAGGAAGAATCTAAAGTGAGAATTGAAGCCCTCAGAAAGAGGAAAAAAAAACTTAAATGAAGAAGGCAGTAGCTGGCTGTGCCTCTGCCCAGAGCCAGACCCACTATGTGAGAGGAGCTGCTGGACAGCTAGCAGGGAAAGGATTCAGTTTAACCTGTGAACTTCAAAAGTACAGAAATTTAAATAAAGTATAGCCTTATTGTGTTACTAGGAGAGGTTACCTAGATAAGTAAATGGGAGACAAATGTTTGGAGACTTCTTTGCCCTAGTGCACGGGGCAAAGCTCCCCCAGTCAATTGTTCTACCTATCTCTAGAGGTGATCTCCACAGTATCACCAGAAAAAAACCCTAAATAACAACTTGCCTTTTTGCGTATGTACTCTTGAACAAAGGCAGTAGTTTATTACTAAGTTATGCTTCCTTCTTTAAATGTTCCTGTCACAATAACTTATAAAAAAAAAGTTCAAAGTTCATGAACTACAGAGAAAGATAAGATTGCACCCCAGTGTGAGGGTGGATAGGCTGACCAAATTTATCTTTCATTCTCCAGTGGCATGCACCTGCCCTGGAGCTGGGTCAACCCGAGGGACACCTTAGCTACCGGGGAAAATTAAATTGCGCGCCAGTTTGAGGGTGGATAGGCTGGCCAACTTGATCTTCAGTTCTTCAGAGGGCATCCACCTGCCCTGGAGCAAAGTTGACCCAAAGCAAGCCTTGAGGTTCTTATCAAATAGGAATACAAGAGATGCCTTTTATCTCCTTTTTGCATAGTTTGTAGCTCAATAGCTCAGCAGAGTTTCCTGAGTTCGATTCCTGGTACAAAGAAAGGTTTCATAGCCTTACATGTTGCTTTTTGTATTACACACATGGGCAACTCAATACCAACGCCCCTTACTCCTTTGGAATGCATTCTTAAACACTGGAAGATGTTCAACCCTTATATGTTGAAAAAGAGCTGTTTGATATTTCTCTGCATGTGTGTGCGGCCTACCTACCCACTGGAGCCAAAATGAAATACAAAGGGAAGTATTAATTATGATACTATTTTACAACTAGAGGCATACTGTAAGAAAAAAAATGGTTAAAACTACTTTATGTTAAAACTTTCTTTATATTAAGAGATAATTCTTATTTATGCTCCAGGTATAATTATAATTCTTATGAAACTATTTCCACTCATAGGTCTTTCTCTCAATGACTTAAAACAAATTAAGCTAGAACTAGGAAAATTTTCAGATGACGCTGATAAGTACATAGACGTCTTTAGAGGATTTACTCAAAGCTATAAGTTAGACTAAAAAGATATGTTACTCTTAAATCAGACTTTGACTTCTAGTGAAAGACAAGCAGCATTACAAGCTGCTATTGCATTTGGAGATGAATATCATGTTAATTTTAGAAGGCCAAAAGAGAGCCAGGAAAACTACCAGTTCCCACTGGTGCACAAGTAGTCGCTATGCAAGACCCCCATTGGCCTAATAGCCAAGTGGGTGATTAGAATAAAAAAAAATTTTCAAACATGTATTCTTGAAGGTCTAAAAAGGACAAAAACCAAGACTTCTGGTTATTTTAAATTGTCAGGTATTTTTCAGGAGAAAGATAAAAACTCCTCTGACTTTTTAGATTGTTTATTAGAGGTACTAATAAAATATGTCCATAGATACTGATTCAATAGAGGGACAGATTTTGCTTAAAAAAACGTTTATTACCCAGTCAACTCCAGATATTAGAAAAAGTTACAAAAATAGCCTTTGCTTCAGATAGTTCACTCGATTCTTTAGTACTAAATGCTGTAAAAACTGCCTCCTAAGTATTCTATAATCAGGACTGGGAGAAAACCAAAGAGAGAAAACAAAGAGACCAAAAAAATAGCTGCCATTTCCTGTGGCCTAAAAACACAGACCTTAAGTCCGATTCTCGGGGTTCCAAGAAGAGTTCAGTGATGACACCTACCTGCTATTGCTGCCACAAGCCAGGCCACTTTAAGAGGGACTGCCTCAAGAGGCCCCAAGCTATTCCCTAACTGCAAAGGTGACCACTGGAGGTCAGACTGCCCTCTGAGGCCAAGGCCCCAGAGTTCAGACCCATCCTATCAGCTGGTCCAGTAGGACTAAAGGGCCTCAGGGGACTCATCTCCTCCCTCTGTCCAGACTGTCATCTCTGCCTGTCATCTCCATGGAGGAGCCCTGAGTAATCAAGACAAGAGATAAAAATTAACCAGTCAATTGCTGGACATTGGCACATGTCTCTTTGTCCTTCTCAACTCTGGTCTTCCTCCCAGGCACTGTACCTCAATACAGTCACCAAAATATAGGTTGCTTAGACTATAACTGGGATAACTTTCTTTCATTCATTCCTTTTAGTTATGCCTAAAAGCCTGATTCCAACCCTGGAGAAATTTTATCCTGACTAAATGATGTACATCCAAATTGCCAACTAATCAAAATGATGCTGAGACTAGTTTTTACAAATATAATACATATTGTTGTTCATATATAAAAATTTAAGTGAGTTTCATTTGTTAATAATATATGCTTTGATTAAAATTTGTTCTTGCCTAGACGGTGCCAAAAGCCAAGGCATCAAACAGATAAAACCAATAGTTATGTGATATATATTGAGGCCTTAACTAACTGTACTCAATGAGCCTTAAATGACACTGTGGCTGGCCTCTCTCTCCTAAATAAAAAAAAAAAGAAAAGAAAAGAAAAGGTAAAATTAAAAAACAGGCCGTCCTCCAAAATCAGATGACATTAGATATCCTAACAGCACAGAAGGTATTTATGCAATTGTAAAAAATAGAATACCATGTGTATATTCCTAATCCTTCTGCAAATATCTCAATAACTATTCAAGATATTCGACAACAAATTAACGACATGTCAGACTAAAATTTCCTGGACCTTTTCTTTTTCCTCCTTATGGAAAGCCATTACTAGTTCCTCTTGGTGGAAATCCTTGTTAACTATACTCATAATTATCTTGTTGATTCTATTATTTGGCCCATGCATACTTAATTGCTTCTTTGACTTTGTCTCCTCCAGACTCAAAGCTGTACACCTACCCAAGATGAAAATGCCTGGTGTCTATCGAGGGCCTCTAGACAGAATCTCTGCAGAAGTATACCTGACTGCCATTCTACAACTACAACCCCATTCAACCTGAAGAATCCAGATCGATCATCGCCCATTGCCCCTCATGGCAGTTCGGGTTACTTCTTCAGGGGGGGAATGTTACAGGCAACTGAGTTAGACAGAAATATTATAGGCAATCAGACAGGGCTAGGTCCTCAAAGGAGCTGGCACAGAGGACCAGATATCTTGTGACCTTGGAAGAGATACACACCTCTTGCTGTGGGCCAGATCTCAAGACAAAAAGCAAAACAAATGCAACCACACCCTAAGTATAAGCATTAGGGATTAAGGGTGGATCATTTTGAGAAGCCAGGAATTACCATCCCAATCCCCTAATCCATAAGAATGCTCACTTACTATGTGACTCACATCCCCATTTGTCCTTGATTTGGTCAACTTTACCTAAACAATCTTATTGGCTGACCACAGTTCTGGCCCACCTCAAGCCCATCTGCCTTGCAAGTTCCCAGTTTTCCCCATCATGGTTTTACTCTATAAAAGTCACTAGGAAAGACAGAGTCTTTGGCAACCCTCTCAGAACCCCTTCTGTCTGTCTCTCAGACAAAAGCTTTCTTTCTCTGAATAAATATTTCTGTTCTTAAAAAAAAAAAAAGGAGCTGCTGGAACCTGGGGACACACGATCAAGGTGCTGTGGCAGTGGTGGCAACCCTGGAGGCCTCTGCTGAGAGAGGCAGCGTTGGAGGAGAGTGGCAGTGGATGGGGAGCAGACCTGGAGGACTGAACTGGCTGACAGTGAGTGCAGGGGACTTCATCCTCCTGTGGGAGAGAGAGATTGGCTGGGAGCCATTTTGTAGTTGGGCTGGATGGGCCCGGGTCCAGAGCTGCTCCTGGCTTCCTAGAGCAGCTTCTACCTGGGCACAGACCATGGAAATTGCTCCAACTGAGCCCTGCCCCTGGGCGCATTCTGGGGGCCACCTCGGAGGGTCCCTGCAGGTGACCAGCTTGGTCTGTCAGCGGCGGCTCCACATGCACTCCAGGGGTGGTAGCGGAGAATCCTTCAGGTGACTAGCCCAGGTTTGCAAGTGGCAGCCCAGCCCCTGCGTGCACTACACCAGCCATCAGGGAGTCAAGGTGGGCTGGGGAAAGGCAGCGGACAGTGCTGCAACAGCGCACCCAGTGGCAACCATCAGATATCCATAATCAGCACTGGCTAGAAGAACCAAACAGTCTCACTTCAGAGAAATTGCGGTCAATGCGAGGAGTGCCAGGGTCCCCAGTATGCATTTGCCCAGGAGAACCCAGGAATATGTCAAGATGAAGAAGCAAAAGGCAGTCTCTGGCCTCCAATCCAAGCAGAGCAAGTCCAGGAGATGCAAATGCAGAAGAGATCGGGAGTCGCACAACTGAAGTTTCTAAGATGATGGCAACTGAAATAAAGAAACAACTTCATGAGGCTATAAAAGAAATTAGAACAGAAATACTAACTCAACTAAAAGAAGAAATGAATAACATAATGAAAGAATTGCTAGGCATCTCTAAAGGAGACATAGATGAAAAAATGGAGCATAGGAAAATGAGGGAAACCTTGAATGTACAACACAAAAAAAGATTTAGAATACATGAAACAGATTCAAAGAGATAACCAGGAAATCAAAAACTCCAATGAAAGTTGGCAAAACCACTTAAAAGAAGCAGAAGATAGACTTTCAAACCTTGAAGACAGGTTTGCAGCTTGTGATCATGAAAGGAAAGATCTCTTAAAAATAACAAGGAACCTGGAAGTAGCAATTCAATGGCTGCAAGACAACCCAAAGAAACATAACTTAAGAATAAAAGGTGTAGCCAGGTGTGGTGGTGCACGGCTTTAATCCCAGCACTCAGGAGGCTGAGGTAGGAGGAGTGTTGTGAGTTCAAGACCTGCTTGGGCTACAATGCAAGCACAAGGCTGGCCTGAACTACATAGTGCAACCCTGCCTCAAAAAACTAGGGCCGGGAGTTTGGCTCAGTGGTGTAAGCACCTGTCTGGCAGGCGCAAGGCTATGAGTTCGATCCCCAGTGCCGCAAAAAAAAAAAAAAAAAAAAGAATAAAAGGTGTGAGTGAAAAAGCAGGGGTCAACACAAATGAAATTAAAAGTCTATTTACAGAAATAATTTCAGAAAACTTCCCAAGCATGGGAAAAGGAAGTGACTTTCAGATAAATGAAGCATACAGAACTCCAGCTAACCATAACCAAAATAAATCTACACCCAGACATATAATAATCAAGATCCCACAAATTCAACACAAGAATAGAATATTAAAATCTGTTAGAGAAAAAAACAGATCACCTACAAAGGAAAGCCCATCAGAATCACAACAGACTTCTCAACACAAACCATCAGGTCAAGAAGAGCTTGGAGTAAAGTATTTCAAGCCCTGAAAGAAAACAACTTCCAACCCAGATTAACATACCCTGCAAAACTATCTTTCAAAATTAACAGAGAAACAAGATACTTCCATGACAAAGAACAACTGAAGG
>RJWM01001158.1:115645-167774 GCA_004363535.1 Dasyprocta punctata
TCAATCTTGCATGTCTATATCTGTTAATGTAAGAAACCATTTTAAAGATAACGATGCGCAAATTGCAACCATTGTCAAGCTTCTATCTTCCGGTTTTGTAAACCTGCAATGTTGTGTATTTACTCTAGTTGTTTGCTTGTCTCTTTTGCTTGTTGTTTTTACTATATATGTCGTTTTGTTGTTGTTGTTGTTGTTGTAGCTTTTGTTTGTTTTGTTTTTCTTCGCTCAAATAAAATTAAAAAAAAAAAAGAACAACTGAAGGAATTTATGATCACCAAGCCAACCCTACAAAGAATACTGAAGTACATTTTAGAGAGAGATAAAAAAAAAAAAGAGCACAGCTTCAGAAACAGTGGCAGAGGGTTATTACCAAGTGGGGCAGACAATTGAATAGAGGAAAAGTAGGCAGCCAACGGCAGGAAAATAGCATGGCGGAGATGAGGCAGTCCATGTTGGCCTTAACCATTAATGTAGATGGCCTCAACTCACCAATAGAAAGAAACACAGCCAGAGTGGATCAGGAGACAGGATCCATCAATATGCTTTACACAAGAAACATATTAAACTTGAAAGGGGGTTTATAGACTGAAAGTCAAAAGAGAGAGAACAATACTGTATGTGACAGGAAACAGAAAGAAGTGGGGGTAGCTTGCCCATTAGCTACATAGTGGACAAGAAAGATAGGGCATTCTTATTCAATGGAAAGCTACTCAGCTGTAAAGAAAAATAACCTCAAGCCTCTTGTAGGTAAATGGATACAACTTGAGATCATGTTCATGGATGAAATGACCCAGAGCCAACATGGGTGAACATCATATTATCTCCCTAGTACAAAAAAACTAAAGGAGTTAGTAGGATTCAAAATACACAATACATATTGTAAAAATGAAAGGGGAGGAAGTGTCTAAAAAGGGCAGGCAGTGGCCATTGTTAATCTATCTTTGGGATTTGAGTCCTGTATTGTTTTCATTGAGCTGCTTAGTTTGGTCTTATTCTATCTCGATTTGCCTAATTTTATTATATTTGATGGCATAGACAACTATTTCAAAGATAACAAAATACATTATGGTAGCCATTATTGATAGCTGATCACCTTGTTTTGAAACCCTGTGTTGCTTTCATTGTTTTGTTTTGAGTGATTTTATCCTATTTTGGTTTGTTTCATTATATTATGACTGATGATATAGGCAACTGCTTAGAAGATAATATGAGGCATTATAGTAATCACTGTTGTTATACTATGTATTGCTTCCATTGTTTTGTTTTTTAATGGTTTTATTCTGTACTATTTAGTTTGATTATATTATGCCTGATGGTATAGGCAGTTATTTTGAAGATTACAAGAGATATTATAAGGGGAAAGGAGGAAAGAAGAAAGGGAAAAGGAAAAAGACATAAATTTGTATATAGGTATACATAAGATAGTTAAAATGACTATACTACTAAATGCATTAGTTATTAAAAAAGAAAAGTTAATACTCATATGATTAGATCAACTTTACATGTCTATATCTATTAATCTAAACAACCCTTTTGAAGGTAATGATAAGCAATATTACAACCACTGTCAAATTCCAATCATCTCACTTTGTAAACCTATAATGTTATTGTATTGGATTTGTTGTTGTTGTTTGTCTCTTTTGCTTTTTGTTTTCCTTTTCTGTGTCTTTTTTCCATTAAATAAAATTAAAAAATAATAAAGCCTTAAAATGGGCACAAGGTAGGCGCCACCCTTAGGAATCCTAGACCTAACTAAGGGTCTTTCTCCAGGGCTGAAAAACAAAGAGTAGCTACTCCGCACCTGGGCCAGGAAAACCTACCCTACTTTTCTAGTAGTTGTCACTAGATGGACACAGTGCTGGCCCAGTGGCCTGTGAGAAACATCTGCTATGGCACTCTTAGTCCAAGAAGCTTCTAAGATAACCTTGGGACAAAAGCTCTGTAAGGCTTATAACTCAAAGGATGTTTGTGGATGACTAGAGAAAGGCTCACTATATCTCAGGTCATTCTTATTGAAAACCCAGATGTCTCTCTTCAGTCTCGTACCATTTTAAACACAGCCACCCTCCTCCCAGCTAACCAACAGATAGAACATGAGTGCGAACAAACCATCACCTAGAATTATGCCAGTCATCCTGATCTGAGGGACAGCCATTAACAGGGCTGCTAGCACATGGTTCACTGATGGCAGCAGTTTCATAAGGGCTGGCATTAGGGGAGCAGATTATCTCAAGTTAGCCCGACCCAGACCTCTGAATCTAGATTATCCCATATTTAGCCCCACCCAAGTCACTGAATCAAGAGGACTCCCACTTGGGACTTATGCCCAAAAGATAGAACGTGTTGTCCTCACTTAGGCTCTGCAACTTGGCCAGAGCAAGAGGGTCAATATATGTACGTTCCAAATATGCCTTTCTGGTCTTACATACACAAACACACATGCAGCCATCTCAAAAGAAAGAGGACTTTTGACTAGTCATCAGTCTCCACTAAAATATAGACCAGAGATCCTCAACCTGGGTGGAAGAGGCTTCCCTGCCAGGTCAGAACAGGTCTTGGAGGTGGTAAGAGTACTCCTCAAAGAAGTAATCCCTAGGTGTTGTGGGTAAGGTCCTGTGTCCCCTCAAAGCCTCATGTAATCTTGGATGGGGCAGAGTCTGGCATTTGTGATTGGTTTGTTGTCTAGCACTGGGATTGGTGGTGTGAGTGCTGCACCCGCCCAGGGGTGGAACTGACATACAGTGTAAGGGCAAGAGGAAGGTGTGTCTTGCTCCCTCTTGCTGATTCAGCTTGCTGTTGTGGCAACTGCCGTGAATGGCACCCCCACCATGCTATGCTGTCTTTGAGCCAACTGAGTATAGACTGAAGCCTCCAAGAACTGTAAGCAATAAACCTTTCCTTCCCTAATTTTGGGCATCAGGTATTTTGTATCAGCAATGAGTGAAAAGTAACTAAGACAGAATTTGGTACCAGTGGAGTGGGGTCATTGCTGTGACTAAACCTGACCATGTGGTTCAAGAGCCTTTGGAAGTAACTTGTGGGAAGAGTTTGGAAAGGTTTGAGATGTTGCCTAAATGCATAGAGCTGGAACAGTTTAGGCTGTTCTATAGGGGAGATTCTGGTCAGAGCTCAGGAGACCAAAAGGCTGATAGAAAACCTGCTGGTAAAGACCAGGCTCACGAGGTTTCTGCTGAGGGAAGAAGGATGCATGGGGTGTTGGACTCCACACAATGTGTGTTACAGCTTGGCAGAAAGTTTGTCTGCACTCTGCTCGTGCCCAGAGACTTTACCTGAGACTGTGATTAAGGACAATGGACTGATTAATCTGGCAAAAGAAATTTTAAGGCAATCTAATGTTGAGGCAGTGGCCTGTTGGGGGCTTTTAGCCAGATATACGTTGCAAATCAAGAGCAAAGAGCCCAGCATGGTGATCTAAAACGTTGTGAGTTTGGCCAGAAAGCTGTGGACTGTAAAGATAGAGCTGAGACCTGGATTGCTGAACAGGAACAAAGGAATAAAAAAGATGGCCTGGGGCCATCCCGAGTAGCAGTGGGTCTGTACCTTTTGCAGCCTCAAGCCAGCAAAGGTGAAAGTGTTTGCTTGGAGGAAAAAGCCACAGAGCACCATGTTCCAGAGTGGTGACGGAGGCCACAGGAGATCCCAAAATGGCAGCAGCTGCACCAGATTCCAGAATGGTCGTGGCATAGAGAAGCTGTTCCTCACAATCAGGTTCAGAAAGCCCAGTGATCCAGGCACTTGACCCCCAAGAGAAAGGAAAGCCTGGCTACTGCTCCAGGTGGCAATGGACCTTGGCAGCACCCACATGGCACTGGTTTTAGGTGCAAGGAAAATGCACAAATTTTAAGACTAAGGCAGCTTCTGCCTTGCTTTCAGAGGGCAATATGTAAAAATGTAAGGGTAAAGCCAATGGTACAGTGGACAACACAGAAGTTTGAAAAACTAGGAATGTGGATTGTCCAAGAAAAGCTGCAAGAATCAAACAGAATGAGCTTAAGAGAGAAGCTATGAAAAATGGAGCCCGTGGAAGTGTTGCAGGGGTGGAATCACTTAAACCTTTTGGAGCTTGCAACCAGATTGCTTCAGATACTGAACATAGAACTCCAGGACTTCATGTTTGCCCTGCTGGATTTTGGACTTGCTTTGGTTCCAATTCCTGTTTGTAACTTTTGGAATGGTAATGTTTATCTTGTGCCTTTGCATTTTGGAAGTGTTTAGCTTGCTTTCATTTGTACAGGGGGTTACAGTTAAGAGTTTGCCATAGATCTCAGAGAAGATTTGTTAGTTGGACTTTTTCAGCTGAAACTGTTAGGACTGTGGCAACTCCTGGAAATGGACTAAATGTCTTTTGTATAAAGGATATACATGAGTCCTTAGGGGGCCAGGGGTGGAATGCTGTGGGTAAGGTCC
This sequence comes from Dasyprocta punctata, assembly GCA_004363535.1. NCBI lineage: Eukaryota > Metazoa > Chordata > Mammalia > Rodentia > Dasyproctidae > Dasyprocta > Dasyprocta punctata. The sequence continues at coordinate 120,074 of RJWM01001158.1, forward strand.
TGTGTCCCCCAAAGCCTCATGTAATCTTGGACAGGGCCGAGTCTGGCATTCATGATTGATTTGTTGTCTAGCACTGGGATTGGTGGTGTGAGTGCTACACCTGCCCAAGGGTGGAACTGACATACAGTGTAAGGCAAGAGGAAGGTGTGTCTTGCTCCCTCTTGCTGGTTCAGCTTGCTGTTGTGGCAGCTGCCATGAATGGCACCCCCACCATGCCATGCTGCCTGGAGCCAACTGAGTATGGACCGAAACCCCTGAGAACTGTAAGCAATAAACTTTTCCTCCCTCATTTTGGGCATCAGGTATTTTGTCTCAGCAACAAGTGAAAAGTAACTCAGACACTAGGTTTAGACTGCCTATCCAGAGTGATAACAGGCCCTTGTTTACATCCAAAACCATGCAGGGAGTTGTCAAAGCACTGGGAATTAAGTACCATCTCCACACAAGATGGAGACACCAGTTATCAGGACAAGTTGAAAGAGCAAATCAGACTCCCAAGTGAACCCTAACCAGGCTGTGTCAAGAAACCCACAATAAGTGTCTAGATCTCCTTCTAATTTCTTTTAGTGAGGTTTGAGACAGCCATCCAGCCTAAATTTAATCTCAGCCCATTTGAGATGCTTTATGGGAGACCCTTTTTGACATCTGACTTACCTGCTAATACTGAAACTTCCCAGCTTCTTCAAAATGTGACCCATCTGAACCATCTAACCCATCTGTGAGTCCTTCCTGGACCTCATTGTGGTCTAGGAAGTTTATAATCCCATGGAAAAGTTACTGGAATTCTGGGGCCGGGAGTTTAGCTCAAGTGTCTGCCTGGCAAGCATGAGGTCATAAGTTTGATTCTCAGTACAAAAAAAAAAGGTTATTGGAATTCTAGCAAGTCAATTCCAATCTACCACTTCCAGTGCAACCCATGGTGAGGATAAAGGCAATTAGATGTATTTATAGTTATAGGGAGCCAAGGGGTCCTAAGTCCAGCCAAGATAGAGGTTCACTGGAATGAAGGCAATGACCCAGAGCCCCACCCAAATTTAATTAATTCATGAAGAAGGAAGTGACTTGAGGATGAATGACTGTGAGAATGGTGGGAAATACATGAGTACTGTGAGCTGGGCTAGGTAGGAGGCCTGAAATCACCTCTGCAGTATGCAGAGAGAAGGATATGGAGAAAGGTTAATGTGCACACACAATTGATGTAGTATCTCATGTTTTGGGGCCAGTGCTTTAGGTCTGATATGTAAATTTTTCTGCCCTGGGAAGTCAGCCTCTTATCTCAAGACTCATCATCCCGCACAGCTCAACCATTTTTTTAGGAGTCACAAGGTGGGGAAATAACGACTGCTGACTGTCACCTTGCTTCAAAAATTGTGCATTGGCACCTCAGCCAGCCCTATTTACATTGTTTAAACCAGCTAAAGGAATAAAGAAATGACCTAGCCAGCTCTGTACATATCAGTATGTGGAGATAGGGCCAGTTAGCCAAAATAGAAACAATTGTTCTTTATTCAAGGATAGTCGTCCAAGTGGTTCCTCCACAGGAAACTTCCACTCCCAGGGACTGACAGTAATTGTCAGCCTGTCTTAGTTACTTTTCTCATTACTGAGACAAAATACCCAACACCCATAATTAAAGAAGGAAACGATTATTTCAGCTCATAGTTGGCTGGTTCCAAGGCAGGGTGGCATGGCACAGCGGCATCTCAGAGGAGAAACAGTCCATGTTGCACTCTAACGAGGCAAAAGTAACCATCCTCCCTCATATCTGCATTTCACTTTACTTTGCTATGTGCGTAAGGTATGTAAAGGACAAATAAGTCCTATGACAATATCTCATCTTCCTAGATGTTAAAGAGATTGCCAATGTGTCACAAAAATAATGAACTAGGAAATTTTGTATATTTTGTGTTAAAATTCCTAGGAAAGATTGTCTTCTGAAAATTTGAGCATTTTAACCCACTGGATTGGTGGAGAAGGAAAGGATTCTAGGTCAGAATGCTCATATTTTAAAGACCTTTTCAAATTATCACTACTGTTACATGTGTGTGGTGTATTTGACACTGCTGTGTATATATAGTTGGCAAATTGAGTCCTCACCTGAAAACATCTAATCCTCTCTAGATGTTTAAAACTGCCTGACATGTGTTAAATGTAGTGGTAGTAAAATATCACTGTGTAAATACATTTTTGTTAAAATACACATGAAATTCTGTCCATTGGGAATGGAATCATTAAACTACCTCTGTGAGTCACTAGGTGCCATCTGTATTTGTTGAATCGTTCAGAGGAAGTAGGAGAGAAGCAATTGCAAAAGGTAGAATGTTAGTATGTTTGTACTTGGGCATTTGCAGACACCATTTGTCTTTATGTTTTGTGGGTTTTGTTTTACTGTATATATGTGGGCAAACAGGTTCAAATTTTGCAACGTCTAGTCCTTAGATGTTAGAGAGGTTGCCAGTATATGACAAAGTACACAGTGAAGTTAGCACATTTTGTGTGCTTTTTTTTTTTTTTTTTTTTTGAAATCCATAGCAAAGCTTATCTTCTATAAAGGAATTTTGGACGTGCATTTCTTCAACCATCTCAGAGCATTACCTATGTCTGTTCTTGCCCACTGAGTTGCAGACAGAAGGAGAAGAGGAGGGAAGGGCTCAAAGCCAAAATAGTGATGTTTAGAAGATACCTCAGATTATAAGCATTGCTACATATGCAATTTTTTTACCAGTGCTGTTCTTATGTGAAAAATCTAGTTCCAGATATTTTTTACATCCTCCCATATATTTTTTTAAATATTTTTTTTGTTTTAAAGAGAATAAAACCAAGCAAAATAAACAGAATAGAACCAATCAAAACAAAATAGTGTGAGTGATACAGGATTTCAAAACAAGACATTAGGAAATCAACAGTGGCTACCATAGGGCCTCTTGTTGTCTTCAAAATAGTTCTAGATATTTAGAATTGCTAGATATATTTAAAAGTAGAAGTACTAGAATAAGACTTTTTATAAACAGCTTTTTAAAATGGACAGGAAATACTGTGTGTGGAAAGGGGTGGTTAAACCACCCCTGGACAGCATACTGTCTGAACTTGTTCCCTGGGCTGAGGGAGGTGGGAAGGAAGAAAGAGCAAGAAGTTTGTTGGCATAGGCTAACAATGTTAGCAAATCCATTGCTCTTACATTGCACCCAATTCTTTTAACTTGGCTATACTGTCTATATTATGTACTGGACAATTGATTCCTAATTTTATAATATCTAGTCTAGATATTACTAGACTAGATATTAGTATTTTCCCAGTGTATGACAAAAGCAGTTAGTAAACATTGACTTTTTAAAAAATAGATTGTTTTTTGTTTTTGTTTTTGTCTTTTTGAGACAGGTCTCACTATGTAGTTCAAGCTGGCCTTGAACTTGCTTTGTAGCCCAGGCTGGCCTTGAACTCACAGGGATTCTCCTACCTCAGCCTCCTGAGTGCTGGGATTACAGGCATGCACCACTAAGCCCAACAAAATTGTTTTTGAAACTCAAAAAAAGCTGGGCATGGTGACACACACCTGTAATCCCAGCACTTGAGAGGCTGAGGCAGGAGGATCCCTGTGAGTTCAAGATCAGCCTGCACTACATAGTGAGAACCTGTCTGGAAAAAAAAATTAAAATTACAAAGAACAAAAGAAAGGAAGAAAGAAGGAAGAAAGAAAGGGCTATGGATGTAGCTCAGTGGCAAAGCAAGCATGAGCTCCTGGATTCAATCCCTGGAATCACACACACACACACACACACACACACACACACACACAATGTTATTTGCAATGTTTCGCAGTCTATTGAATTATTCTTGAACCTTTTGGAGTATTTTCTGATGCCCACTGGATTCTTTCCTAAGATTAAAATAAGACTTTTTCACCTTATTTGGTCTGAGTAGGACAACATATTCTGATCATAGAAGCTTTCATGTACTTTGAAATGTTAAAACAATATTTTAGCATTCAACAACAGGTTTATTTTCAAGAAACTTTGCTTCCTTTTTCAGTTAATTCCTTTAAGATAGTAGAAAGTATTAGCTCCACTTCTGAAGGCCTAGCCACCCACTGTCAGGAAGCAGGAATGTAAAGTGTAAAGAGATGAGCAATACTGTAATAAGTATGATAACATTGTAATTTTAAAAAAATCTGTGTTATCGAAAATGTTTATGTTTCCTTGTATAAATTGGCAATGCAAGCTTCTGCTTCTGATTTTATTTTCAATTTGGAAAACAGTCTCTGTTAAATAATACTTACAAATTACATTTTTAAAATGTACACCCAGTTCTCTTTCTCTAAGTCAACAGTATTATTTTAAATTTAAAACTTGCCTGGCTGTGTGAGGCCTTAGGCTTGATCCTCAGTGCTGGCAGGGAGGTCTCCGTAGAAAAGGAGCATCTTGCAATGTTAAATTTAGCAGCCCAAGACCTGTGGACAGTGCCAGTCAATGTGATAGTTCCTAGCTCCAGGCACATGTAACTGTAGAGCACTTGAAGCCAGCTGGAGGCAGACGGCCTGCGGCATGGCAGATGGTGAGCACACAGTGAAAACTCAGAAACAGCAGTAAGGATACAAGATACTGTTTCCTGAGGGACCCTGCAGAGCCATTGGTCGGTGAGTGAGGTGAACCAGCTCTGTGCGCTGACATTCGGATACACAGACTCAGGAAGGCAGGGCCACCATTTTCTTTCAGAGAGTTCAGGGCAAATCCCAGCAGCAGAACAATCCCAGGTTGCTTTATTACCAGAATCCCAGAGTAGGATGAGGGAAGAGCCACCTAGTCACTATAGACTGCCAGCAGTTGGGAGGCAGATGAGGGAGACTCCTGCTGAGAGGAAGGAGCTGGGACCACCCAGACTCTGCTCCAGAAGCCACCAAAAGCCAGTCTTAGCCCTAAATACAAAGGGCCAAAAGTGTTCCCCTGGTTTGCCACCAGCAGAGCTGCCTTGGCCCAGTGGCACAAGCAGGCAAGCAGCCTTGGCCTATAATGGGACAAGGGCACTCCTCCAACCCCACGACCAGTGTGTAAGAGGAGTGAGTCAGTGGTGTGCAACAGAGGAAGCTATGCAGGGTCTGGAAGGAGCCAGCAGGACACGGGTCTGGGAGCAACCCTGGGCACCACAGCAATTGGTAGAGCACCATAGAGACAATCACTGTAAAGAAAAGGGGACTTTCAAAACATTGTCAGCTGAAGTCTAGTCCCAGCCCCCACATCCAGAGACCAAGATCAACCCCATACCTGGCGCAAATCCTACTGCAAACTTGGCAGGGTTACACAGACATTTCTGGGATCTGACTTGGACCCTAGCACAGAACTGTGACACCAGAGGAATTTTATTCTTTCTCTTTTTCTTTGTTTGATTGGTTTTCCTTTTTCTGTCTGGTTGGGGTTTTGTGTGTGTTTGTGTGTGTGTGTGTGTGTGTGTGTGTGTGTGTGTGTGTGTGTTGGCTATTTAGGTTCCTTACCTGTACTTTTGTTTGGTCTATTCATCTTCTTTCTCTCTTTCCTCAACTATCTCTCTTTATTTTATGATATTTTCATGTAAGTGAAGTTGTCTCTTCTTTTTCTGGTTCACTTCAATATTCTTTTGCTTTCTCTTTCATTCTTTCTCTTCTGAACTCTTCACCAGTTTCTCAAAACTTGAATGACCATCTTTTGCCCTCCAGCCTTGCTTCTACTATAGTTCTCTTCATTCACCTCTGTTTTGTCCCCATCCTTCATAAACCTCTCACACACAGGGTAAAATCATAAGGGGAAATTCATTGCACACAAGTTCCTGGTATATGTTGTATTTTGTTATATAACTGTAGAGCTTGCTACTATGGTTAGAGATACCAAGTTAATACTTACCAGTTTGTCAGCTGCTAGGCTGTGACTGATGCTGTTGTTACTGCTAATTGTACTACTTTAGCCATAATGTCATACCTATTATAATTAGTTTTTCTCCCTCATATGACAACACTGTGATTGTCTGGGGTCATAATCATCACCATAGTACAGTACCAGAGGACAGGGAGCTAAACCAAATAGCAGCTTCTCATTAATAAATTGGGCAAATAAGTTCTTAGGATAGGGCCAGGAGTTTGGCTCAGTGACTCAAGCACCTGCCTGGCAGGTGTGAGGTTATGAGTTTAATCCCTGGTACCGACAGAAAAAAAAAAAAAAAACTTAGGATAGACACAAAGACCAAGAAGACACCTCTGAGGAATAAATATTTCCTAGGGAAGCCTCAATACTAGTGATAAAGCTGTCTACCATAAGAAATCTATAAGCATCAACACAGAAAATAAAATAAAATAAAAATAGAAAGTGACAAGATGCAGAAGCAAAATGCAACCCCAGCCCCCCAGAGCAAGTCCAGAGCATAATGGGATAGAGGAATTTGGAAGCCACCCACTGGAACTTTCTGAAATTATAGTAGCAAATGTGAAAAAAACAAATGGATGAGGCTACAGAAAAAATAATCTCTCAGGTAAAAAAAAAATGACAATCAAAATGAAAGACATACTCAATGAATCTAGAGTAGAAACAGATTAAAAAATAGAGGAATTTAGGAAAATGATGGAAACCATGAATGCCAAACATGAAATGAAAGAAATGAAATCCAGGAAACAGATCCAAACAGATATCCAGCATTGGGCATGGTGGCACATACCTGTAATCCCAGCACTCAGGAGGCTGAGGCAGGAGGATACCATGAGTTCAAGGTTAGCCTGAGCTACATAAGCAGGTTCAAGGTCACCCTTCACTACATAGCAAGACCCTGTCTCAAAAACAAAAATTAAAAAAACAGATATGCAGGAGATGAAAAATTCCTTTGAAAGCATATGCAACACATTGAACAAAGGTGGGGATAGAATATCAGATCTAGAAGACAGGATTGGGTTAGCTACCATGAAAAGAAAGATGTCTTAAAAATAGCAAGGGACTATGGAAAATCAATCCAACAGCTGTAAGATGAAGCAAAGAAGAACAGCATACGATTGAGCAGAGTCAGTGAGAAAACTGGAGCTGGCAAAAATGCCTTGAAGATAACCTCTTCACAGAAGTAATGGTAGGAAACTTCCCAAACATGGATAAGGAATTTGGCATACAGAGCTGGGCGTGGTGGTGCACGCCTTTAATGTGAGGCTGAGGCAGGAGGACTGTTGTGAGTTTGAGGCCAGCCTGGGCTATGAAGTGAGTTTAAGGCCAGCCTGAACTGCATAGTGAGACCCTGTCTCAAAAAACAGGGCCAGGGATTTGCACCTGCCTGGCAGGTGTGAGATTGTGAGTTCAATCCCTGGTACAAAAAAAAAAAAAAGAATTTGGCATACAAATAAGTACAGCATATAGAACTCCAAATAGCCATGACCAAAATAAATCTACATCAAGGCATAATAATCAAGATTCCAGAATTTCAGCTCAAAAACAGAATATTAAAAGTGGTTACACAAAAGAAACAAATCACCTACAAAGGAAAGCCCATTAGAATAATAGCAGACTGCTGGGAGTTTTGCTCAAGCACTTGTCTGGCAGGTACAAAGCTGTGAGTTCGATCCCCAGTGCCACAAAAAAAAAAAAAAAAAAAAAAAAAAAAAAAAAAAAAAAAAAAAAAAAAAAAAAAAAAAAAAAAAAAAAAAAGAATAATAGCAGACTTCTCAACACAAACCCTTAAAACGAAGAGGTAAGTATTTTGGAGTAAAGTATTTCAATCCCTAAACAAAAACAACCTCCAGGGCTGGGGATTTAGCTCAGTGGTGTAAGCACCTGCCAAGCAAGTATGAGGTTGTAAGTTTGATCCCGGGAAAAAAAAAAAAAAAAAAAAATCAGTGGAGAAATAAGATACTTCCATGAAAAAATCAACTGAAGAAATTCATGACCAACAAACCAGCTCTCCAAAATGCTCTGAATGATATTTTAGAAGGGCATAACAAAGACCACAATTCCAAGAACACCCATAGAAGCCACCAGGCCAAGCAAGCAATTAAGTAGAAGGGAAAGAAGAGTACCAACAACAGGAAAACAACATGAAGGATAAGCCAATATATATCATTTATAACCAATATAACTGGTCATCAATGTAAATGGTCTCAATTTACCATTTAAAAGAAACAATCTGGCAGAATGGATCAAGAAGCAAGATTCAACAATATGCCCCATACAAGAAACACATTTATCCCAGTACTCTAGAAGCTAAGGCAGGAGATCATTGTGAGTTTGAGGCCATCCTGGGCTACAAAGTGAGCTCAAGGCCAGCCTAAACTACATAGCAAGACCCTGTCTCAAAAAGACAAAAACAAGCCGGGTGTGGTGGTGCACGCCTTTAATCCCAGCACTCAGGAGGCTGAGATAGGAGAAGCATTGTGAGTTCGAGGCCAACTTGGGCTACAACGTGAGCGCAAGGCAGGCCTGAGCTACATAGTGTGATCCTGCCTCAAGAAACTAGGGCCGGGAGTTTGGCTCAGTGGCTTAAGTGCCTGTCTGGCAGGTGTGAGGTTGAGTTTGATCCCCAGTGCCACACAAAAAAAAAAAGACAAAAAACAAAACACATTTAATTAAAAAAGAAATTCATAGTGTAAAAGTCATAGATAAGAGAATGGAAAACAATACTGTTCATGACAGGAACCCAGAAAAAAGAAGGGGTAACATTATCTATTTGCAGATAATGTGAACTTCAAGCCAAAATTGATCAAAGAAGGTTACTATATACTTGTTAAGGGAAAACTCAGAGAGGAAGACATAACAATCATAAATATATATGCACCAAATACTGGTGCACCCAACTACATAAAACAAATATTAATGGATATGAAAAATCAAATAAGGACTAAGACAATTGTAATGGGGGAGCTTAATACCCCACTGTCACAAATAGATAGATCAATTAGGCAAAAAATTCAACAAAGAAATGTCAGAACTAAACCAAACCTGTGAATAAATGAACTTAATAGATGTCTACAGAGTGTTACACCCCACAACATCAGAATACATGTTCTTCTTAGCTGCATGTGGGATTTTCTCCAAAACAGACCATATACTAGCCCATACAACATGCTTAGGCAAATGCTGAGGAATTGGAATTATCCCATGTGTATTATCTGACCATAGTGCAATGAAAATGGAAATCAATGCTAAAGAAACCACAAAAACTACATCAATATGTGGAAACTAGCCGGGCGTGGTGGCACACGCCTTTAATCCCAGCACTCGGGAGGCTGAGGTAGGAGGAGTGTTGTCAGTTCAAGGCTGGCTTGGGCTACAACATGAGCGCAAGACCGGCCTGAGCTACATAATGCGACCCTGCCTCAAAAAACTAGGGCCGGGAGGTTGGCTCAGTGACCTAAGCACCTGCCCTGGCAGGTGCGAGGTTGTGAGTTCGATTCCTGGTGCCACAAAAAAAAAAAAAAACATATGTGGAAACTAAATAGCACCCTCCTGAACAACCAATAAGTCACAGGTGAAATTAAAGAAACAATTAAAAAGTATCAACTGGGTGTAGTGGTGCAAGCCTGTAATCCCAGCACTCAGGAGGCTGAGGCAGGAGAATCATTGGAAGTTTGAGACCAGCCTGGGCTACAAAGTGAGCTCAAGGCCAGCCTGCATAATGAGACCCTGTCTCAGAAAGAAAAGAGTATCTAAAATTAAATGATAATGCCAGTACAACATACCAGAACTTACGGGACACAATGAAAGCAGTCCTAAGAGGGAAATTTATAGCATCAGGAAAACAAAATGAGCTAAAATAAAAAACCTGATGTTGAACTTCAAACTTCTAGAAAAAGAACAAGTCAAACCCAAAGCTTGTATGAAGGAGAAAATTATAAGAGCAGAAATTAATGCACGTGAGACTAAGAAAATAATACAAAGAATCAATGAATCAAAAAGTTGGCTTTTTGAAAGGTTAAATAAAATTGATAAATCCTTAGCCAACCTCATCATAAAGAAGAAAGAAAAGACATTCATGTAACTAGGAATGAAAAGGGTGAAATCACAACGGATCCTGTGGAAATCCAGATGATCATCAATACCTATTTCAAGAACCTGTACTCTAATAAGATGGAGAAAACACAGAAGAAACAGACAGATTCCCAGACACATACAAAGTGCCAAAACTGAATCAAGAAGATGTAAAAATTCTAAATAACCCAATATCATTCACTGAAATTGAAAATGTAACTTAAAACTTACCAACAAAGAAAAACCCAGGTCCTGATGAATTTACTACTGAATTCTATTAGAAATTTGGAGAAGACCTAATGCCACTACTGCTGAAACTTTTTAATGAAATTGAAAGGGAAGCAATACTCCCAAAATCATTCTTGGAAGCATGATTGATACCCAAAACCAGAGAAAGACTCACTCAAAAAAGAAAACTACAGGCCAGTCCACCTAATTAACATAGACACAAAAATCCTCAGTAAGATACTGGCAAACAATGCAGCAAATCATCAAGAAGATTATACACCATAACCTAGTAGTATTCGTCCCAGACATGCAGGGATGGTTCACCATATGCAAATCAATAAATGTACTACACGGTATCAACAGAGCCAAGGACAAAAATCACATGATCATCTCAATAGATGCAGAAAAAGCATTTGACAAAATCCAACACCCATTCATGAAAAAAAACCCTACAGACAATTAAAATAAATTGTCTTTATCGCAATCTGATAAAAGCCATCTATGACAAACCAATAGCCAACGTCATACTAAATGGTCAAAAACTAAAAACTTTCACTCTAAAATCAGAAGCAAGACAAAGATGTCCACTGTCACCATTCCTATTCAAGATCATTCTGGAAACATTAGCTGGAACAATTAGACAAGAAAAAGAAATAAAAGGAATAAGTATAGGGGGAAAAAAGTTAAGTTGTCATTATTTTCAGATGACATGGTACTCTACATGGAAGACCCCAAAAACTCTACCAGAAGACCTAATTATCAAATTCAGTAGTGTAGCTGAATACAAAGTCCAAACTCAAAACCCAATACATTCCTATACAGAAACAGCAAATACACTGAGAGAGAAATTAAGGAAACCACAACTTTCACAGTTAACATCAAAAAAATGAAATACTTAGGAATCAATCTAACAAAGGAAGTAAAGATCTATACTTGGAAAATTATAGTACTCTAAAAAAGGAGAGCAAAGAGGACATCAGAAAAATGGAAAGACATTCCTTGCTCGTGGATAGGAAGAACCAACATAGTAAAAATGATCATACTCTCAAAATTTCTATACAGATTTAATGCAATCCCAGTCAAACAACCATGAGCATACCTCACAGAACTAGAGAAAACATTCTCAAAGTTCATTTGGAACCAGGTGAGACCTAGAATAGCAAAAACAATTCTAGGCAACAAAGGCAAGTCAGGGGGCAACCACGATCCTTGACTTGAAATTGTTCTACAAAGCTACTGTGATTTAAAAACAAACAAACAAACTAAAAACAGCATGGTACTGGCAAAAATAAAACAAAAACAAAAAGACCAGCCAGGTGTGGTGGTACGTGCCTATAATCCTAGAACTCAGGAAGGTGAGGCAGGCAGGCTGCCACAAGTTCAAGGCCAGCCTGGGCTACATACCAAGAACCTGTCTCAAAACAAACAAAACAAAACAAAACCCGAAGATCAATAGAACAGATTGAAGATGCAGAAACTGCCAAACACACTCAGCCACCTTATCTTTGACAAAGGGCCCACACATATTCACTGGAAGAAAGATAGCCTCTTTAATAGATGGTGCTGGAAAAACTGTTTTTCCATAGGCCTAAGACTAAAACTACACCCATGTCTCTCACCATGCACTAAACTAAAATCGAAATGGATCAAAGATCAAAATAGTAAAACATAAACACTAAATCTGGAAGAGAGAATACATAGAACTCTTGAAGACATAGGTATAGGCAAAGATTTCATGAACAAAACCCTGATCACACAGAAAATACTACAAAGAATTAACAGCTGGGATCTCATCCTATTAAAAAGCTTTGCACAGCAAAAGAAATCACCAATATAGTGAAGAGACACCCTACTGAGTGGGAAAAAATTTTCCAGTTATCCCTCAGACAAGGATTTGTATCTATAACATATAAAGAATTGAATAAAATCAGACCCCCAAATATAAAGACCCAATCCAAAAATGGGCACCTGAGATGAATATACACTTCTCAGATGAAGAAATATAAACGGTAATGAAAAAATGTTCAACATCACTGATCATTTGAGAGATGCAAATTAGAACAATGCTGAGATTCCATCTCACTCCAGAAAAAATGGCTGTTATCAAGAAATTAACCAATAACAAATGCTGGCAGAGCTGTGAGAAAAAGGAACCCTTCTCCACTGTTGGTGGGAGCGTAAACTGGTACAACCACTGTGGGAATCAGTGTGTAGAGTCCACAAAAAAACTAGGACTAGAGAGCCAAGCGTGTTGGTGCACACCTGCAGTCCCAGCACTCAGGAGCTGAAGCAGGAGGATCATTGCAAGTTCGAGACCAACCCGGGCTACAAACTGAGCTGAAGGCCAACCTGAACTGCATAGTGAGACCTTGTCTCAAAAAGACAAAAAAAAAAAAAAAAAAGTAAAGGTCCCATTTGACCCAGCTATTTTCCTTCTGGGTATCTTCCCAGAATTAAAAACATCATACCACAGCAATATATTCACACCCACGTTTATAGCAGCACAGTTTGTAATAGCTAAATCTTGGAAACAACCCAAATGACCATCAACTGTGGAATGGATTTTAAAAATGTAGTTTTTTTTAATATATTGGAGTACTACTCAGCCATAAATAAGGATAACTTGAGATATTTCTAGTTAAATTGATGTTCCTTGAGACCATAATCAAGTGAAATAAATTGGACACGTGTAAATATCACATTGTCTCCCTGGTGTGAGAAACTGAAAGAGTAAATAAGGACCAAAGTGTACGATAGATACTGTGAAATAGGAAGAAACCGTTCAAAAGGAAAGAGGAACGAGGGAGGGGAAGGGGGAAAGAAGGAAGGGAAAAGAAAAAAAGGATAAAATGGAAACAAAATTTTGTAAATGAGGGGAAGAGGGGTTGAAGAGAGGGGAGGGTATTAGGAAAAAAAGAGGAATCAATGAATATGATCATTAAGTATATCTAAATTGTATCAATAAACTTAATTTTTAAAAAAAGATAAGTACAAGGTCATGAGTTTGATTCCCAGTACCCCCCAAATTAAATTAAATTAAATTAAAAGTTAAAAAAAGAAAAAAGAACTGAAATAAATAAATAAAGTATAGCTGGCTAGCCCTAACTGCAGTGTGCTGAAAAACACACACTGGACTCCTGGGGGTGTGGAGGGCACAATGATTTTTACAGAAGGACGTAAAGTATCTCAAATTCCATTTTGATATATGATTAAATGATAATATTGTGGATACACTAAACAAATATATTTATTAAAATTAATTCATCCTTTAAAACATTTAAATATGTACCATTGTCAAATAAAATAAAGGACACCAAACTACATCTGAATTTCATCTATCCTTGCAAAGGACATATGTATACTACAAAAATTCATTCTTTATTCACAATTTGAATTTATGTTTATTTTTAATTGCTAAATCTACAAATTTTATTAGTATGGTTGCTAGAATATTCAAAATTACAAATGTACACTGCTGCGGAGGTAAGGATTACTGGAGAGGCTGAGACAAGAAGATGAGCCCAGGAGTTCGAGACCAGCCTTGCACAACATAGTGAGACCCTGTCTCTAAATTAATGAATCAATGAAATAACAAATGTAGCTCCTTATTCTACTAGACAATGCCGCTTTAGAATCACATACTGTCATTGCTTTTCTTTTTTAATCAGTCAGCTCCTGAATTAATCTGAGTTAACCTTGCAGAAATAACTAACCTGAGGGGAACATTTGACCGTAGGCTAGGATACTTAATAATCTTGAGGTTAAATTTTTACATTAGGTGTTACAAGTTAAAGAACAACAGAATGGTTTTTTGGTTTTGTTTTTTTTTTCTTTTTTGAAAGAACAAAACATAGAAAAGATATCTGAGTTAGAATTAAGTCAGTGCTCCGAGCTCACTGTTGCCCAGTTTCAAGACTCCCGCATCAAGGGCGGCTGTTACTGTGACCCCGTGCCTGTCACAGTCCCCCTCTGAGCCTTGGCAATAATCGGAAGAGGAAATCTTTTAAAAGTCCAGTTTCGCGGTCGTTCGTCCGACAGACACCCAGAAGTGCCGCCGGCCCGTCGGAGAAAAGTGACTTCAGTCTCCGCACTCCAAGGTCACTGAACCAGTAGGCTCAAAAACCCAGCTCCTGTCACCCTGGCGGCGCTCTTGGGGCGTGGCTCGCATAGGCCCTGCCCCCCGCGCACGCACGCAGGTCGCACCGCCCCCTGCGTCGCGCGGCACCGCCCCCCGCCTCGGGCGCCGCACTGTGGGCGGGCGGGCGGGTGGGCTTGGCGGGGCGGGCTTTGCGGCCCAGGCCAAGGCCCAGAACCCGCCCTGGTCTCGCGCACTATGTAAGGCTGCCCGCGGGGCCGGGCCCGCGGCGGAGCCGTGGGAGCTCGCGAGCCTGGCCGAGCGGACGACGGCCTGCGGGTGCGGTCCGGGGCCGGCTGACGCGCGCGTCCCGCGGAGGGCAGCATGCGGGACTACGAGGAGGTGACCGCCTTCCTGGGCGAGTGGGGGCCCTTCCAGCGCCTCATCTTCTTCCTGCTCAGCGCCAGCATCATCCCCAACGGCTTCAACGGGATCTCGTTCGTGTTCCTGGCGGGGACCCCGGAGCACCGCTGCCGGGTCCCGGACGCCGCCAACCTGAGCAGCGCCTGGCGCAACCACAGCATCCCGCTGGTGCTGCGCGACGGCCGCGAGGTGCCCGCCAGCTGCCACCGCTACCGGCTCGCCGCCCTCGCCAACTTCTCCGCGCTCGGGCTGGAGCCGGGGCGCGACGTGGACCTGGGGCAGCTGGAGCAGGAGGGCTGCCTGGACGGCTGGGAGTACAGCCAGGACGTCTTCCTGACCACCATCGTGACCGAGGTGGGTGGCAGCCCGTCTCCGTGGTCCTTGCACCCTCCCGGGTGCGCGCCTGACGCTGTCACTGCCCCCTCGCTCAGCACGCAGCGCTCCAGGGATGGGGATCCCTCAGCTGAGTGGCTCGGGAGCACCGCAAGGTGACTGTCAGCTAGAGAGCTTTGCTCACAGCGCAGGTGTCAGACTGGCCACCCATCCCGAAGGCCACACTGGAGGTGGAGCCAGAAAGGCCCTGACAGCCCGGGAGGTACTCTTAAGACCCTGAGTGGCCGAACTTTCTCTTCATGGTGGTGGGAAAGATGAGAAAAGCCAGGACTTGGACCAAGGGACTGTCACCATTTTTCCTCCGGGGATATGGCATCTGTTGGGAAAAAGAAAATAGTCCTCTTTCCAGAACTTTTAAAGTTAAAGGAAGCGTAAAACTATCTTCCCTCCTTTCTCTAGTTACTCCTTCCCCCACTCTTCCTTCCCTCTGCCCTCCAACAATCCAGTCATGCCTGGGGAGGAATTGTCTTCCTTTATCCCATGGTCGGTTGTCATTTTATATGAATCCGTGCATCTGAAGATCCTGGAGTATCTCCCAGGATATTTGAGGCAATGTCACTGGCAGGATTTAGTTGAAGCTTACAACCTTAGTTTGTAAGGAGTAGGGGCATCCTTTCTCATTCTCCAGCCTCTTGAATTTTCCTCTTGGGTGGCTTTGTCCCCCGGCGATTCAACAGTCATTTAAGCTGAGTGTATGCCATGATGGTAATGGTGCATGTGGACGGGTTTTGGGACTTACTTAGGCACTGACATTTAATTCCCTGGAGTCTTAGCAGAACCAAGTAAGCAGGCCAATGATAAGAACCCTCATTAGGCATTGGGTAGTTCACTGAGTATCAGGATTAGAGGTTTGCAGGTGGCTTCCAGGAGGAGGCCTCTCATAGAGTCCCTGGTATTGAGCTAGAGGCCCAGATGCAACAGCAGGAAACTATCATCAGGAGGGCATAAGGAAAGGAATGATAAGAAGCGTTGGGCTCTGGTATGGTGTCAAATGCTGCTGGAGGTGGGTTCTGTCATCCCCTCCAGGAGGCAGTGTCTGAGCTGCCCCAGGAGACTCACCGTGTCCACCCATGTGTTTTCTCTGTATGTCTGAATGTTCGATGTCCCTAAGTACCTGTGCCTACTTCCGTACTCCACGTACAAGAAGCAGGAGTGTGACCTGAGCCCCACTGGGATCTCTCCTCTAGTGACATCCTTCTAGTGTCCTGAAGCATTGTTCCTTAACAGAAGAGGAACAGTGGGAGGCAGCCTTCTGCTTTACATCCATAGAGAATGGGAACTTTCAGTTGTCCCTAGTTTCTGGTTTCTAGCCTCAAAAGTGAGTCTGCTGCCTTCTTGGAAGCCAATGAGAACTGTGAAAGAAGAGGCTCTCCCTGAGATTTCAAGCAGAGACCACAGAGGAGGTGACAGGCTTTGTGACATAGAAGTTCCTACAAATTCTGCCTGTGGCTGCTCAAAGAAGGGGAAGGTGTGAAGTCACGAGCAGCTTGTAGCAGCTCGTGGGGTCTTTTTGCCCTGGCGTTTAGGCTTCCCCAGCTTCCTGCAGTCACTCGCACTCAATTCTGTGTATCCTTCTTGCCTCCTGTAGACAGTGTCAGTGGCATCGCTGAGCTCCCAGAGGCCAGTTTACCAGGAAGTATCTCAGCCCTTCTGACCAACCATACTGCCAATGTCAGTCTTTCTTCAATTGTGTTCAGACTTTATTCAGCTATCTTAGCAGTTTTGTAAGAACTATGTGCCCTTTCACCTACTTACAGGTTGTCAGTCTTTATAGGGAGGCAAGATTAGTACTTAGCCCTTTGTTTTGGGATGTTGGAATGCCTGACTTAAAGGTCAAGTCTGCTTGTCCCTCTCAGGTGAACTCAGACACCACTGGAGACTGCTGCATCAACATTCTGAAGACTTTTTCTGAAGCCAGTTTTATCTCACCTAGACTTGGCTTGTTGATCACTGCAGCTCTTTCTGTGCCTGCTAGGTGTCTCTAAGCCTGCCCTCTGCCCCAAATCAAACGTAAAGGTGTTTGTAAGTATTCTGGTACTAAATTCCTATTCCTTTTTTTTTTTTTTTTAGTGCAAGGAATCGACTCAGGACCTTGTGCTTGCCAGGCAGGTGCTGTGCCACTGAGCTACATCCCTGGCTCTGACTGTGTTCATGTTTTTTGTTTTGTTTTGTTTTTTGGGTTTGTTTTTTGTTTTTGTTTTTTTTTTTGGCACTGGGGATTGAACTCACAGCCTCGTGCCTATCAGGCAGGCACTTAAGCCTCTGAGCTAAATTCCTGGCCACGGTTTTTTGAGGCAGGGTTGCACTATGTAGTTCAGGCCAGTCTTGCACTCACGTTGTAGCCCAAGCCAGCCTCGAACTCACAATGCTCCACCTACCTCAAACTCACAAAGCTCCACCTACCTCAGCCTCCCGATTGCTGGGATTAAAGGCTGTGGTCATGTTTTTTGACAGAAGACTAAATCTTCAGGTCTCTTGTTTGATTTTTGTTGTTGTTGTTGTTAAAGTGCATACGTGTAGCACTAAGCTTTGGGGACCTTTGCATCTCTCTTAATTTCTGACACAGTGCAGGGAAATTTTCCACTCAGGAAAATTTCAACTGAATGAGTTAATGAATAACTTAGGAAATCTCTAAAGTTTAAAAACTAAAGAAAAATGAATAGTTTAAAATTCATAGAAGGGAAACTTGGAGGTACCCAAGTTTCCCCTCTATGTGTTACAGGCACATTTTAAAGGAAATGTGATTCTCTATCTGTTTAACTAGAACTTGGTGCTGTGTGTCTCTGGACAAGGCATTGGGGTTGGCAGAAAGAAGTGAAAGAAGTTTGTGTTTCTGTGTTTCAGGACTAGCTCGGTGATCCACATGCTTCTAGGTTGGCCTCTCCTATGGCCACTGTGTCACCCCTGGGCACTGGGGAATCATCCAGCCCAACTGCAGTGCTTTAGAGATCAAGACTGTTCTCTTCCTCTGGAAACCTCAGTGATTTCTCAGGTTGCTGGGGTACCTAGCCTTTGGTTTGGCCATAGACCAGCCCAGCATGCAGGCAGGAAGTTATGCCTTAGTAACTTCTAAAGCTTCTGGCCCCTAAGTTAGGGCTTAGGCAGTCTTCCTGCCATCCCTGCTTTCCAGAGGCCCACGCCCAGTCCTTGGTGGGACTTTCATTTACTCCCTCTTGTGGTGGACTAGCTTTTTCTGAATCATTCTTGTCCAAGACCCTATATTCCTGGCTGCTAGGAGAACCACACTGTCATCTGCCACTTTGCCTGCACGAAAAGACTCAGCATCATGGGAGGCAGGGCCAGAGCCAACTGTGTCAGAGTGAACCAGAACCCGTGCCTTGCTGTTGTACCTTTGCTGACTTCTCCCAGGGGAAGCACAGACCCTCATCTGTGCCTTGGCAGCAGCGTAACAAACTAGACAGACCACTTGCTGGGCTCTGTGGCCCCTCGTGCGTGCATGGACGTGGTAGCCGTGAGGTCAGGTTGAGTGCCTCTCTGCACTCCTTGGCTTAGAACCATCATGCTGAGTCCAGGTTCTGACAGCTGGCACAAGGCAGAGAGTCAGAGAGAAAAGAATTCATGTTATAGATTGAAGCGCAAGGTTAATCTGGGCTTTGGGCATCCAAGGGCAAGGAGTAAGCTGTGAAGACACCGTTGCGAAACAGGTGTCATCATATAAACCGAGACTATTGTCTCATGAAGTCCAAGAATGAAATTGCAGAGAGAGGAATTTAAAGGGGAAGTGTATGTTGGGAATATAAGAAGAAAAAAGAGCTCTTGGCAGGCATCCAGGAAAGCTTCCAGAAACTGGGATGTCACTTGGCCCCACGGTCCAGAACTTTTCATGGATAAGGGGAACACAAGAATTGCTTGGCTGTTTAATGACCACCTATCACAGGCAGCCCTGTGGGTTTAAAATTCAGCCTCTCTAAACTACTTCCTCAGCGTGCAGAATCAAAGGAAACTGGGATTTTAAAGGAGAACTGATTATTCTGCATTTTTAAGTGGAATTTAATAGGGAGGAGCTATAACTTCTTTCGTAGGGAGGGTCTGTATCTCATGTTGCCTGAAGACCTCCTCTTTTATTGTCTATTATTTTAACTCTTAGCAGTGTGACTGATCACCCAACTCTATCTCAGGCCCTTTCTCTAGCTAGCTGCCTATTCATAAGCTAACTAATGTCATTTATACTATGACAAAGGTTGGTGGCCCTTTTGTTAATCCGTTTACTCACTCAGCTATGTACCAGGCAGCTCCTGAGGCTACTGCTCCATACACTTGTAGAGAATATGATAGCCAATATCTCTTCTCTATGCCCCCATAGCCTTAGGGCAAAGACCTACCATTAAATTTATTTTATTTCAAGATTGGGTCTTGTCCTGTTGCCCAGGCTTGCCTTGAACTCCGGGGCTCAAGCAGTCGTCCTCCCTCAGCCTCCTTAGTAGCTAGAACTGTATAGACTTGTGACACCATGCCCAGTGAAGGTTCACCGTTAATGGTAGTGGGAGGCAGGATGAAATGTATGTGGGAATACACGGCCTTCAGTAACACGCGGTGCCTACCAGCGCCCTTGACCATTGATGCGGACAGGCTGGGTGCACCTCAGGGAAGAACTATCACCTTGCAGGCACATATCCTAACTCTTTTCCCTAACAGTCAGTTCGTGGGTAAGAACATTTAGTCCCAGGGGACTATGTCCTCTTTCTACATCCTGTAACTGAAAAGCTGCGCAGTTACGCACAAGATCCAAAAGACAATCCTCCTCCTTTTTGAAAAGTTTATCAACTTTATTAAATGCTGTAAAGAAAAGATAAATGCTATAAAGAAACCGGACAGACTTAAAGTGCGTAGTTCGGAAAGCTTCGACACATATACCTGTCCACCCCTGAAGATATCACCCCCAGAGAGGCACATCGCTCAGCAGGAAGACAGGGAGGCCAGGCCCTTGCCAGAGCGCCTCCCGTGCTCTTTCAGGTTGGACCTGCTTTCACAGATTACCCAGGTAATGATGCTAGACTTAAGATCTAAATCTTAAAGCCATGCATTTACTTTTAACAATGATATCTGCTGTCTTCAGCCAGTATAACCCATCTTATATTCCAAGAAGGAATGTCAATAAACAGGTCTGTGACTGCTTTAGTCATAAGTGATGTCTTGGTTACTTTCCTCTTGTTGCTGGGACAAAATACTAGACACCAGCTGGGCATGGCAGCGCACGCCTTTAATCCCAGCACTTGGGAGGCTGAGGTAGGTGGAGTGTTGTGAGTTCAAGGCTGGCTTGGGCTACAACTTGAGCGCAAGGCTGGCCTGAGCTACATAGTGTGACCCGACCCTGTCTCAAAAAACTAGGGCTGGGAGTTTGGCTCAGTGGCTTACACACCTGCCTGGTAGGCGCAAGGTTGTGAGTTCAATCCCCAGTGCAAAAAAAAAAAAAAATCTGACACCTAAGTAAGGGAAGGAGAGATTTATTTAGCTCTGTTTGTAGAGATTTCAGTCCATAATCAGCTGAATGCAAGGCAGAGTGGCATGTGGCAGAGAACAACAGTTCATGGCAGCAAAAACAGCACAAGCAACAAGAGCAAAAGGGAGGACCACGGAGAGAAGATGCTTTCTGTCCCTTGTATTGTATGTAGGCTACCTGCCCTAGAGTGGGTGTAGCACTCATACGCATAATCCCAGCATTGGTCTTTGAATCAATCACAAACTCTAGAAGCCTGCCCCCATAACTGCATGAGGCTTTGGAGGGACATCCATACTCAAACCATAACAAGTGGGGTGCCAGGAGCTCAGTACAGGAACACTAGATGCCTTTGTAAACACATTAAACTTAACCTGAACTCTATGGACTTCTCATACCTTTCCTCCTAAGGATTCAGGCCAAGACCTAGAACCCATTGAAATACAGTTAAGTCCCATAGAAAAGGTTAAGTTTGGGTCAATGGATGCACCTTGAGACCATACTCTCAAGTGAAATAAATCATGTACGTGTGTAAATACCACATTGTTTCTCTGGTGTGAGAAATCAAAAGTGTAAATAAGTACGAAAATGTATGCTAGGTATTGTGAAATAGGAAGAAAATGTTCAAATCGGGAGGGGATAAAGGGAAGGGGGAAAAGAAAGAAGGGAAAACTTTAAAAAAAAAAAGTGAGGAAAAAAAGGAAAAAATTGGACCAAAGCTTTTATAAATGGGGAGGGGAGAAAGGGTTGAAGGGAGGGTAGGGGGATGGAAAAAAAGGATCAAGTTATATATAAGCACAAATGCTCTATGATGAATGTGATCATTGTGAATATCTAAAGTGTACCAATAAAAAAAAGAAATACAGTTGATAGATTGGCTGGGTGGGGCCCATTCTGTGCCTGCCCTCACATAAATTTTTGAACTCTATCGCCTTTCCTGACCCTGCTCCCAGACTTCCAGTGGACAGCAGGAAAGAAGTGTCCATGCATGTTTCCTTTTAGAGGGCCCAGAACCAGGCCCTGTGTTGTCGAGGACTTAGTAGATAGTGGGCATAGTTCCTCCAAGGAGTTACACACCTGCCCAGATTTAGGACAGGCTGGACCTGGTGCCGAAGCGGAGAGGAGGAATCCAGCATGCTCCAAGGCCTGTCTCAGGATGAGCTCTACAGTTGTTTTGTCCTTGGAATAGTGGCCTGACCTAGTTTCAGCCTTGCCAGTGTAGGATTTCCTTGAAGTTTGTTTTGGGGAGCCCCAGCTGGGGTCACTGCAGACCCAGGATTCACCACGGAAGTCCATGTGGATCTCTTGTCTGACTCAGCCATGTGACCCTTCAACTCATGAAAGACCTACTGAAAACCCCCTGCTGGCCTTTGAGTGATGGTTTCATCTTGGCTGCTGCAGAGGTAGTAGAGTGGCAGCAGCCATAAGCTGATCCTGGCAACTCAGCCTGACACCCAGGGGCCCACGCCCATCATTGATTCTCTTGGCTTTGTCTCCCCGGCCATTCCCAGTCCTGGCTGTAACAACTCTGGGTGGGTGGGGGCTGCACTCAGAGTCCTCTCACACCTGCTAGAGAGGGATCCTCTGGGTACTGGGGCTGCTGCAGCTGCTGGGGTAGGAAGGCTGCAGCAGCCTGAGCCTACCAGCCACGGGGCTCTGTGTCCTCAACTCCTGCCAGTCTGGGCTTCCTCCACATTTGGGAGTTGGATACCCCCAGTTCCTCCCTGGGTTGGGTTCGCATTCCATTTAGCCTATCAGATGCATGTTTATTCCAAAATAGAGTCCGCAGCATGCCTGAGTGAACTGTGTAGGCTGCAGGGGTTCTTCGTGTCCAGCCAGAGCGCCGCCCTCCGATGCCTCCGAGAGGTGCCCAGGGGCTGTGTGTGCTGTGCGCGTGGCCCAACAGGACAGAAAAGCAAACTTGTTTTTCCTTGTCAGTGCCCTGGAAGAGATGCTTTGTTCTGGGGGACTGCACACCTCCCACCTCTTGGTCACTGGGGAGCCAGCAGGCTGTATGGAAGGCAAACCGAGCAGGCAGGATTTATGTATCCAGGACA
Source organism: Dasyprocta punctata (assembly GCA_004363535.1). NCBI lineage: Eukaryota > Metazoa > Chordata > Mammalia > Rodentia > Dasyproctidae > Dasyprocta > Dasyprocta punctata. The sequence goes on from RJWM01001158.1 coordinate 142,667, forward strand.
GTGGCCCTGCATAAGAAGTCCAAAAATGTCACTCACTGCACCATCTCTGTTCTGGAAAACATTTGCCTGGAAACCACCAAGTTTCCTGATCTGGCTCTCCTCCTCCTTTCGGCTCTGTTTTAGGCTGGGTGTCTGAGTGTCTAACTGTTTCCCCATGAATCCGCTGGAGCCTCATGTTAGGTGCTGGAATCTTGAACAGGGCAGCCATTCCCTTCTCCAATCTCTGATTGACAGACAAAAAAATTAAGGCAAGTTGTGGTGGTAGGGAATTGTCTGGGATTAGACAACTGGTTAACACTGAAATGGGATTTAAAGGCCAGATCCTGTGAGCCAAGACAGGAGGGAGGGCTCCAACCCAAAACAGTATTTCCGGAGTTCTGTGTGCTCTGCCTTGTCTGCCTGGATGTGCTCTGGAGCCTCCTAAAAATCGATTTGTAAGACTATGAACTTATGTACTGCTCACACAGGGATATATATAGATCACTCTGGCTCACAGCTGGCTGCTGGCCCTTTTGCAGTCACCCTTAGCATCAGTTTAAGCTCATCAAATCATAGCACAGCAGGCACCACCACAAACTTTAAAGCAGCATGTAGTTTGACCCTCAAAGTCATCCTAATACTATTCTATTGAAAAATATGTATAACGTAGAAAAATATGGTGTAGAAAGGATACAGAGCTATTTTAAGAGAGTGGCTCCTTCTACCAAGAGAAGAAGATGGGACGGACCAGGTGAGCTGTCACCTGTAACCCTGCATTGCTTCTTAATCTCCACCTCTAATGGCAAATATTCACAGGTGTGAAGTAGCACAGAGGGTACAAAATAATGTGTGTTATCTTCTGCTCTTGAGTGTGTGAAATGTGCTGCGATTAACATTTTTAAAATTTTAAGTGTATACTTTGAAGATCATGTTCCAGTTGTTCATCGGGAAGTTGTAGGACATGCTTTGATGAATCCATGGTTCTCCAAGTTCTGAGCTGACTACACCTGGTCTCCAAGGGAAAGTAATCATGAAAGCAGCTGTTGGTGGGACAGGATGATTTTGCAGTTCAGGATGTGTCACAGTACCCAGACTGGGGTGCCATGAAAGTGAACCCCTGGGCTGTTGATACACAGTATGTCCCTCCATCCAAGCATTTGCTTCCCTTGTGAGCCCACCTCCATTGGTAAAGTCTTCTCCCAGTCTGCTCGCTTCCCTTCCAGGAAGGAGACATGTTTTACTGGTGTGTCCATCCTGCCACCCTGCCTTTACTGACATCACTGTGACAAAGCTGCCTTCAGTGGCAGCTCTGCTGCACGGGACCTCATCCCTGCTGAGCCTTCCTTAGCTGGGGAAGGACCTGGAGGCCAGCTGCTCTTTCTTGAAAGTCACTACCTTAGTTAGGGACCCTGTTGAGGCCCTAGCCTTGGTGTACCTGCTGTGTGCTGGTCCCTGGGAAACAGACTGAAGTTGCTGTCGTTAGGTCTTGAAAATGAACTCAGTGGTATAAATAGGCCTGTTTAAGAGAGACAGAAGAGAACAAAGACAAGCCCCTTCGCTGGCATTTTTCCTTGTCAACCAGAAGAATCCATGATACTTTACGTCCTATTAAAAAGTTGAGCTTCTCCAAACTAAATAAAACCCAGTTTCCTGACTTCTAGCTCAAGGCCCAGCCTTAACTGGGCCTAGTATTGTTGGTGTTCAGTATCAGGGATTCCAGCCCTGACTGTCGCAAGAAGGACCAGCTGGGGAGTAAGCAGAGCTAAAGCAGCAGGTCCATGTGGTTTACCTTCAGACCTCTGGCTCAGGTCCTTCCTTGCTGGATGCTTTGGCTTCCCTGAGCTTTAGGGGCCTAAACTCCACTGAATAAGGGCATCCTTTCTGATTTACAGTTATGGGTTCCATCCACATTCTTAGGTGTAGACACGAGAGGCCTTGCTCACAGGTCAGTATCTGGGCAGAACACTGGTCCCTGCCTGTTTCCCCTCCTCAAAACAAAAGCGAGACAAGGGGCCCCAATCTCTGAAAAACAGGATGGGGGTGAAGACTCAGCCTGCCCAAGTGAGCCATTACCTGTGAATTGAATTCGTATACCTAGCAGGGATGCAGGATATTCTGATTTCAGTTTTTAAAATTAAAACGTTTTCTAAAAAGAAGTGAGTGATACATCCTTTTGCTCCTCTTACAGTGGAACCTGGTGTGTAAGGACGACTGGAAGACCCCACTCAGCATGTCCCTGTTTTTTGTAGGTGTGCTGGTGGGCTCCTTCGTTTCGGGGCAACTCTCAGACAGGTAAGGTGTCTGACTCCTGCAGCTGCAGTCCCTGGCCCTGAGCAAGAAGTGTGGCCTTGACTTCACAGTAGTGTTCTCTCAGACCAGGGCCTTGCATTTTCATAGCAGACGAGACTGTGCCCAGTATGGACTTCCTGCTAAGTGAAATGCCCAAGAATCTCTCACCTTGCTCCTTAATTCTTGCTGAGTAAAGAAAGCTGAGCTGTCCAAGCCAACTATAGCCATGATGCGGTCATCGGGTGATACGCCACTGTTACTTCTGCATTTGCGTGGCTTGCCTGCCCTGTGTGAACTCAGCACTCAGATGTCCTTGAACGTGGGAGAGGTCGATACTATGCACACATGGCCATTGTCTGCTTTGTAGATCTTTAGGCAGTACCACAGCGAGCACCTCTGTGTTCCCAAGAAGACCAGCATTTTCTATGCAAGATGAGAAGAGATCTCACTATCCCTCAGTGCTGTAAGGAGTAGCTCTTATCTCCAGGCTCAGGCCCCTTAGCTAAATCACAGGTGTTAGCCGGGTGTGGTGGCGCACGCCTTTAATCCCAGCACTCGAGAGGCTGAGGTAGGCGGAGCATTGTGAGTTCGAGGCCCGCTTGGGCTACAACGTGAGCTCAAGGCTAGCCTGAGCTACATAGTGTGACCCTGCTTCAAAATACTAGGGCTGGGAGTTTGCCTCAGTGGCTTAAGCACCTGTCTGGCAGGCATGAGGCTGTGAGTTTGATCCCCGGTGCCACCAAAAAAAAAAAAAAAAAAATCACAGGTGTTTTGTTGTTGTTGTTTTGTTTTTTTTGGGGGGTGTCATTTGTGGTTTTTTTGAGTACTGGGAATTGAAGCCACGATGTCATGCATGCTGGCCTCAAACTTTCAGCAATCCTCCTGCCTCAGTCTCCCAAGAGCAGGCATGCTCCACCACACCCAGAAACTCCAGAGCTTTTAATTTAAGGTCCATCAGTGGTTTAGGAAATCCAGAAACTCTTGAAATTACATGAAAATGGTAAAGATTGTATGTAAGCCCTTTTTTTGGAGGAAGTTTTCATGAAGTTCTCAAAGGGTTCCGTTTTGTTGTATGTTCCTATCCTGGTGTTTCAGAGTCTGTCGTGGCAGCCCGAGGTGGGAAGCGTGGCATTCAGCAAGTCCTTGGCCACAGTGGCACAGAAAGGACGCCCGCACAGTCAGTAGGTCGCCCAGTAGGGAGGAGTCCCAGCTGTCCGGCCACTCACAGATGTCGGAATGAGAACATCATCCCCTAAGGAAGAGGGACACTTTATCCTGTATCTAGGGAAGCTGGAAGGATGCCACTGTGCCATCACTGAAAGTTTTCTCATGAAAAATTTAATATGTGCATTTCTCCAAAGTGCCCTGTAGTGACTAAAAACAGAAAAATTCCTGTAATTACCAGTAAGTGTTGGAGCTCAGTAAGCCATGAGATACTTGCCCCTGTGGGGAGATGGCCTTTGCTTCTCTGGATCTTTAATCTAGTAGCAAGTATCAATTATTTACTTATATTGATTTAACAAGCCTGCAGTACTCAATGTGTGTTCCTCGTTTTTATAAGTACTGTACAGGTTTTTTAAAAAAACCTCATAACCCTATGATGGATCTGTTAGCTTCCCAGTGCTATGACAAAATACCTGGGGAAAATCACCTTAGAGGAAGAAAGATTTACTTTGGCTCACAGTTTCAGAGTGTAGTCACTTGGCTGCATGGTTTCTAGGCCTGTGGGGAGGCAGGCAGCTTCCCCTCCTGGCGGCCAGGAATACAAGCAGAGCTCGCCTTTATAACAGAGCCCCTTCCCCAGGCCCCTGAAACTATGCCTCCCTAAATGGATTGATCCATCGACGAAAGCAGGGCCTTTGTATTCCAGTCACCTTCCATCGGCCTCACCTCTGCACACTGCTCCGCCAAAGACCGAGCCTCCAATCCATGAACTTCTGAGGGATATTTAAGTGTTTAATACCCAACTCTGGCCTCCCCCAAGTATATTTTTCCTATCTTTTAAGTGGGGAGAATGAAACATGGAGGTTAAGTAACGTGCCCAGAGTTACAGGGCTGGCGAGTGGCAGACCTAGGGTTTGGACCCCAGACAGTCTTGCTCCTCTGCTGCGTGTAGACTAGTACTTGAAGTCCCTGCTCTCCTGGAACTTACCGTCTATGAAGAAAGGCAGGACAGAATGTATTAAACAGCTGACTGAGGAGGTGATCATTGTTGGCTGTGGAAAGTAATATAGAGAAATACAGGGTGCTCTGGGAGTGGCTAACCAGAGGTCGGTAGGCTTCCCTGCAATGTGAAGCGTGAGCTGCGCGTTGGAGAATGAGTAGAGATTAGCCAGCTGGGAGGGTGACGAGAAGCGCATTCTAGGCGGGTAGAATGGCATACACTAAAGCCTAGAAGGCAAGCTCAGGAACAGAAAGGAGTCCCATGGAATGGAGATGAGGGGCATGAGGTAGACAGAGGTGCAGATAGTGGGAAAGGGGCTCTGAGACCATACCGAGGAGTTTGGGGCTCATCACTGAAGAGATATTAAGAATTTATAAAATAGGAATGTGACAGTAGATTTGCTCTTTTTTTTTCCCCCAGTACTAGGTGTTGGACCCGTGATCTTCACACTGAACTATACCTCCAATTGTCTGTTTTTCTTTTCTCTGTTCATTGGTTTTGGTTTTGGTTTTGGTTTTTTGTTTTAGTCAGGGTCTCACCAAGTGGCTAAGTCACCCAGGCTAGGCTCTAATTTGGTAATCCTCCTCCTCCAGCCTCCCAAAGTACTGATATTACAGGCATGCACCATACCCAGCCAGATTTGTATCTTTTAAGAGATGATGATATGACAGCCTTGTGGAGAAAGGATTGAAGAGATTTGGTGGAGAGATCAGTTTCATAGGAGTTCATGCAAAGAATGATGGCGACTTGGCCTGCAGTAAGGTTGGTAGAAGTGGAGAGAAATGGTAGGGGTAAAATCAAGAGTTTGCTGATGGTGCACAAGTGGGAAGTGAGTCAGGGGTGGCACCACATGTCTGTAATCCCGGCTACTTGGGAGGCTGAAGGAAGAGGATTTCAAGCTTGACGTCAGCCTGGGCAATTTAGTGACACCCTGTCTCAAGAATAAATAAATAATTAAGTAGCCTAGGGAACTGAATGAGGTTCTGTGCGTCGATAGACGGGTAGGTGGATAGATAGGCAGGCAGGCAGGCAGGCTGGCTGGAGATGGGGCACAGTGCTCTCTGGATTTCATCCCCAGTACCACTAAAGGTTTCAGGTCTCTTTAACCCTTGGAAAGATGACGCCCTTCTCTAAGACAGAGAATGCCAGCAGGGCATCTTAATTGCAGAGAAGATTCCGGGTGAAGGTGTAACTTACTGAAATTGGGGGAAGGCGACCCCTATGTTGAGAAATCAGTTATGCGGCTGCATGTATGGATGTGGTAGTCCATGAGAGGTTCAGGCAGGAGAAGCAGATTTGAGAATTGTCAGCCAGGTAGAACCCACACCCGAGCCCCAGATATGGATGAGGTAGCCAGGGGAGAGTGAAACGGAGAAGAGGAGGGACCAGACTGAGCTTCAGGACCTCCACCGGGAGAGGGGGACGTCCTTTCCTAGGCAGAGGGGCAGCCAAGGCTCAGAGGAATTGCTCTGGTGTGAAAAGCAAGGAGGTACTCCAAGTTCAGAGCGGAAACTCAGTATCCTTCCCTCCGGAAGGATTATGTCCACAGAAACACTGGGAACAAGCCCCGCCTACCGAAAGACTGGCATGCACAGTGTGTTTTAAATCCTTTAAAAAATTTTGGCAGCAAAACTTTCTTTTAAGTAGGGTCATTTAAATCCAGTGAATGAAATAGTTAAATAGTATGACTGGCCTGACTCCGGTTCCCACGGCCCCTCCTCGAGCTCGCCTGAGCCGTGCAGGGCTCAGTGGGACCAAAGCTTCTCATCTTATCGTCTCTAAGTGAGCCAATTCTGAAACCTAAGCCCAGTAAATCACCTAAGAGCTACAGATTCATGCCCTCCACTGTTGTCTAGGATATCAGCAGGAAGTGTTTATATAGGACAAAGGTTTATTTAGCCTTCTTTCTGCCATATTATTGAGTCTGAAGTTCAACAGTAATTAAAATAACCCTGGGTGGTCAAAGCCTTTTCTCTGATATTATTGAGTTGTCTTTATTAATTATGGGAGGCACAGCACTTGGAAGTAGACCAATGTTTCCTGTTTTTGTAAATAGGTGTGTATTTGCCATTTGCTTGATGGACTTTCAAAAGGTGGCATTTCTGGTCCCAGCCCCTGACAGCTGTGGGCTAATGCTGCCGAGGACTGCCTTTTCTTCTTTACCATCCAGGGGAGTGCTTGGGAAGGGAGACAGTGCAGAGGTTATACCAGTCTGCCTTGCAGACCACCCCTTAGTTGGCGTGTGCAGAGCAGTGCAGGTGGCATGGGAGTTTCCTTCTAGACCTGGCTTTCGCAGCCTCAGTCCTGAGGTTCCTTTGTTGTGGGGGGTTACCTAGCCATTTTAGAATATTCAGCAACAGCTCTGGCTTCTACTTACCTATAGATCAGTGGCACTCCCTCCCTGAGTTGTGACATTCAAAACACAAATAGCAACACAAGCTGTTGCCTTAAGGAAAAACAAACTCTCTCTCGTAGCCGAGAGGCCTTGTGCAGTTTACTCCTGCCTCCCTCTGAAGCCTTGTATTGCACAAGCAGTGCCAGCTACACCGGCTCCAAGTTCTTCACGCCGCCTCCAGTTACAGTGGTGCGTGCCCTTCTCAGTGTCTGAAGTCCCTGCCCTGCACCCAGGACTCCTCCTCAGCCACGCAGGCTGACGCAGGTGACTGTGGCATCATGACACTTGGCAAACTGATAGCTAAGAAGTTCTGTCATAGGGTTAGTGTTGGTCTCCTCCACCTGACTGTGGCTGTCTTTGAAAGCTTGGTGCCTGCGTTCTCAACCCCCCGTGTCAATACCGGCTCTTCCTTTGGGCCTCATCAGTGTCCCATTTCATAGCTGAGCATCTTTTTTTAAAACTTACTGATTACCCAAGTGCCTCGGGTGATCCATGCTCAGTAAGTGTCGCTGAAGGCAGGTTTCCGCCAGCTCTGGCCAGATTGAAGCTGAAACTGCTGCTTACCACTAGATCGACTTGTTTCTCCTGTTTGTGGTACTCTTTACAAGAAAAGAAACAAACAATACTCAAAAAATTATTTTAAAATTAGTGCAGATGCAGAAAACCACACAGGACAAATGTGTTATTTATTAATTTATCCAAGGGGATAATATCATAACCACCACCAAGGCACGCAGTGAATTTTGCTCTCTACCCAGAAGCTCCATCTGTGTGGCCATCACCATTACAACCCCACAGCCTTCTTCCCCGTATGCAGCTGCTAACCTGACTCATAACCCTACTCACTTCCTTGCCAGCTGGATCATAATCCCAAAAGACATCTCTAGAGTCATAATCCCTAAAATCTAAAATCCTGAAAGATTACAATCCTGAATGTTGAAATCCTAGAAGCTAAAATTCCTATTGTAAAAAAGCTAAATAAGGGGAGTAGAAAGCCTCATGCCGGGGAAGGGATCAGGGCTGGGGCGTGTTTGATTGTGGACGGGATAGTTACAGCATGTTCAGCACAGGGAAACCTGGACACCTAGTAAAGGATCATCGGGGATTTCTGTGAAGGTGTTTTCTTATGAAGAGACTAGTGTGTGCGTCTGAATGGACCTGGAGGGAGATCTGTATGTAGAAATTTAATGTGAATGTGTTTTAGTTGTTCTATTTTTTAATATTTATTTATTATTTATTTTTGGTACCAGGGATCAAACTCACAACCTCCTCCCTGCCAGGCAGGCACTTAAGCCACTGAGCTAAACCCCTGGCCCTAATGTGAATGTGTTTATTCTCCAAGAAAAGCCATTCCCTAAAAGAAAAAAGAAGCTACATATCATGATGCAAGACTTCAAACAGTAGTTAATGATCATAAAATCAGTTACCTACAATTTATCCCTGTAATACAAATTTCTGGGGAGCGCTGGGGCTAGAATCCAGGGCCTTGTGCGTGCTAGGCTTCATGTGTATACTAAACTACATCCTCAGTCTGTAGTACAGTTTTTTATATGTTGTTTTCTTTTTTCATTTATCTGTGTCTTTTTTTTTTCCAACTATTTTGTTTATTCATTTGGTGCTGGGAATTTAACCCAGGACCCTGAGGATACTAAGCATACAACCTATCTCTGATCTATACCTTCAGCCCCTCCAATATTTTAAATTGTGAGCATTATTTTTTACAACTCTTCATGCTATTTATTTCGTCTTTGCATCAGTTCCAAAACTGGAGATTTAGATTGTGTAAAGAGTTTTAGAGAGTTCCAATTCATTTTCTGTACTTTATGTAAATTTGACTCCATGAAAGTACATTATAATGCTGTTTTGTGTATCAGCATTGTGCGTGGAAGTAAAACTGCTAAAAACCTAATAAATGAAAAGATGTCCTTTTTGTACACCTGCATTTGTGAAAGACACAAGTTCTCATGGTCTCAGCTCCTTGGGAAACCACGCATACAGCAGTGATACATCAGGGTTTTCAGCTGATCTCATCAAAAAACTTAGATTTTTGGGCTGGAAATGTAGCTCAGCAGATTTCCTCAGTAGACCACTTGCCTTACATGCACAAGATCCTGCCTAAGTTTGATTTCCAGCACCAAGAAAGAGAAGACTTAGATTGCCCGTCACAATACTTTTAAGTGATTGCAATGATAAAGCAGCATGCACAGTTACCAGCCATATTTGTGTACACATTTTACTTTTTGATTTATTTCTTTGTGAATATGCTTTGTATGCTTATGATTGATGTGCACATGTGACTGTTGTTATCTGAATGTTTACGCTTGCAAAAATGTGTTGTTGTCTATTTTATTGTATACCACTGCATATGAAATGTTCTGATGTTTTTATTTTTTAATATTTGTTGCTACGTTTTTGTTTCTCAAACCCTTCTTTAAAAATGTAAATTAGTGTATTTTAAGTAAATTTTTAAGTTTTTTTTTTCTGGAATTCTATTTTCAGGATTTTGATCACTTGAGATTTTAGATTTTAGGTATTTTGATGTCAGAGTTCATTCAGGATTGTGGGGGTCAGGACAGCTTTTTTTTATACTTTTATCATCCTAATGTGCATCTTTAGACACAAATTTAATCTTGCGAGCTAAAAATTTTGATATGTCTTTTAAAGTACTTTATTTTTGTGATGTAGAGAATTGAACCTAGATCTGTGAATGCTAAGCAAGCACTCTGCCATGGAGCTCCATCCCTGGCCCTGGTCTGCTTTCAGCTATGGATTTTCCTTCCATCCCTTTCTTTGCCTGATATTTTATCTGTTGAAGACCCATGGGCTCTTCTACCTACGTAATTTCCTACTGTGGATTTTGCTGACTGCAGTTCTGGTGCAGTACAGCGTATTTCTCTTTTCTCTGCATTGTGTGCAGATAGGCAGCTCAGTGTAGCCAATCATTCAGATTCGCTCCCTTGGGCAAGACTGTAGGAAGCACACAGCTATCTGTCTCCTTGTGATGGTAGCAGTCATTCATTCCCAGTGCCTCAGACTGTTACTCCTGGGAAGGGAGCTATAAAATGGCGATATTCTAATTTTATCACTTTTCATTTAATAGTTAGAATACTTTTTATAAATGATTCTTCCCATCTTCTTTGTTTACTATTCACATAATTTACAACGGAAAGTCACGACAAATGCTTCTTTCCCCTTATTGAATTGTTTCTCTGTATTCCTCCAAAGTTGACTAATAATTTTTTTGAACTATCATTGTGAGTGTCCGAATTCGAGTGTAACTGATGGGGTTTAATCAGCACAGATATTACCATAATGGTGGCACTGTCTTTTGGCACCTGGGCTGCATGTGCATCGTGGGGAGTGGGAAGGGGAGTGACAACATGGGGACTGGGCAGCTGGGGCCATCCTGGCTCTGGGTGCCCTGGTGACCCTCTCGGTGGAGCCCATCCCTGCTGCCTTTCCCAGCGGGCTTTCCAGGCCTCTCCTTTCCTCCCCAGGTTTGGTCGGAAGAATGTGCTGTTTGTGACCATGGCGATGCAGACGGGCTTCAGCTTACTGCAGGTCTTCTCAAAAAACTTCGAGATGTTCACGGTACTCTTTGTGCTTGTCGGCATGGGCCAGATCTCCAACTACGTGGCAGCATTTGTCCTGGGTATGGCCATCCGGTTGGAGTTGAGTACTTGATCCTGTGTTTCACCATCATCCTGCCACCCACCTTTCTGGAGACACCTCTGACACCCTGGGGGTTTGGGGGTGATTTCCAGCACCTCTGGCCGAAGCTTCCTGATGAACCCAGTTTATTAGGAGGGAAACAGAGCCAGACACATGACCAGTCTTGGGTCCCAGTGGCTCTGTAGCCTAACATCTGATTTCTGCTTTTCTGGCTTCTGAGGTGGGGCATCTTGATCTTATTAGTGCTTGAAGCCATTTTACTTCACTAGACAGCATCCATTTAAAAAGGTTCCACTTCACTGAGGTAGCTGGCTTGGGGAAGGCGCGCCGTGAGGAGTGAAGGCTCTGATAGACAAGCTCGCCGGGGGAGGGACCCGCAGGGCTTTGAGGCCGGTGATGCCTGTGAGACAGAGCAGCTGGACAGGAGCAGGCTTCACGTGGCTCCGTGGCTTCGGGTTCAACCCCAAGGACACAGCAGGGCTCTGGCTCAGAGGTGCCAGCCTGTTCTCACCGGGAAGGTGTCAGTCGCTGTTGGGAGGTGCCTGACCCTGGCTGACAGTCTCTGGGTGCCTCGGCTTGTATTCTTTTCACGTTGTATAAATTATCTTTTTCCCTCCAAGGGCGATAGCCTCAGTAATGAGTTCCCCCTTCTAAGAGGATGAAAGGGGCCCAGCATGCCAGCATGGCTTTGTTACCGTGTGGCTCAGGAAAGTGGCAAACTGTCGCTGAGGGGCTAAGAGCCAACCGATCCCTGGACTTGGGAGCCTGAAGATATTTCTGGCTGCCTTCTCGTCCGTCCGTATGCGGAAAGTGATACTGTGCAAGATTAGCAAGGAAATACCCCACGTTAAAGTGCCCGCCTGACTCCTCCCTTGTTTTGAGCAGGAACGGAAATCCTCGGCAAGTCGGTGCGGATCATATTCGCCACGCTGGGAGTGTGCATATTCTTCGCGTTCGGCTTCATGCTGCTGCCCCTGTTGGCTTACTTCATCCGAGACTGGCGGATGCTGCTGCTGGCACTGACGCTGCCCGGCGTGCTGTGCGCCGCGCTCTGGTGGTGAGTGCGCCTGCGGCGGGACAGCGGCTGCGGGCTGCTCCGCTAGAGGGCAGCAGCGGCCCTCAGATCGCCGCTCGGGCTCCCGGAGGGGAAGCATAATTACCGTAAGCGCTTGCCGAATGTCTCTCCGCGCTCAGAAGAGCCAACGAAACAGGATTGCAAGACATCCACAGACGTGTTCTCAGCCCGGTGCCAGGTGGCTCTAAGTGCAGAGGGAGGACGAAGCAGCTGCGAGAAGGCGGCGTCCAACGGGACCTCCCGATCCCGGCCGCTTCTAACTGCGTGCTGCCGAGGCCTCAGGCCGTGGGCGTCAGGAGAGGAGGGAGAGCCGCACAGAGCACGCAGTGTGACTGCAGTCTGTTGGATAAATCAGGGGAGGCCGAAGTGAGGGAAACACAGAGCAGGCCAGCACGGGCGTTTCTGTGGGTGCCAGGGACAGGGTGGGGGAATGGCAGGCTGCGGACGGGTAGAGTCCTCCACGGGAGGCAGGCTGCGGGAGCCCCCGCGCGGGGGGTACCATCGCTGGAGACGCCAGCCAGTGCAGGCCCCCGAGATCTGTGCCCTGCAGGCGCCCGTTAGCGGGCACGGAGCATCTGAGCTCCTGGCTTGCGAACGGGCACCCAGCTCTGGATCTGAAACCTCACTTCCCACGTCCACCGGCGCCGTCCCTCGGCTCCTGGGCGGAAGGCCTCACTGTGAGTGTGCTCTTCCCTCCAGGTTCATCCCGGAGTCCCCCCGCTGGCTCATCTCTCAGGGCCGGTTTGAGGAGGCCGAAGTAATCATCCGCAAGGCCGCCAAGATGAACGGCATCGTGGCGCCCTCCCCCATCTTTGACCCCAGTGAAGTGAGCACTGTGTGGGAACTGGTGGGGGGAGGGCGCATTGGCCGTGATTTGAGGGCAGCAGCACAGGGCCCTCCGGGCTTCCCTGCCACAGGAGTCCAGTCCTTGTCCTGCCTGGGCTGCAGCTCTCCCCCAGCAGGCCTCGTAAGTCAGCTGGGTGCCAGGGGACATCACTATAATCCTAGCACTGGGGAGGCTGAGAAAGGAGGATTGTTGGTTCAAGCTAGCAAGACCCTGTCTCAAAAATTAAAAGAGCTAGGGATGTAGTTTAGGGGTAGAGCACCCCTAGGTTTAATCCCCAGTTGTGTGCACATGCATAACTCAGAATTTGAGGACTAGCTCTCACCTGCCTCTCTTTATCTTTCCCATGGATTTCAGGTGTCCATACTTCTAGGCAATCATGTATTTTAACCATTACTGTCAACCCCCCTTATGAGAAGTGGGCTTTCTACAAATCAGCATTTTGGAAGTCCTTGTTTCTTATGCTGAAGGGTATTTGTCATTTTAAAAAGATAATCTGGTGCATAATATATAAAACACCAGCATAAGGCCTCCTTCCGCCCTCCAGTGGTTGGTTGTCACCTATCACAGTGGACCCAGGTCCTTCCCGAGGTCCACCTCTTCCTTCTACCCCCACCCCTCCCTGCAAGCCCTAATCTTACACACCGTGAATAATTTCTTGACTGTTGGGTCACTGGTTCTTTTTTTCTTCTTTTCTTTTTCTCTTTTTGTTTGGTACTGGGGATCAAACTCACAACCCTGTGTCTACCAGGCAGGCGCTTCTTACGCCACTGAGCTAAATCCCTGGCCCTATTTTTTTTTTTTTTTAGGCAGGGTCTCATTGTGCAGTTCAGACTGGCCTTGAACTCACTTTGTAGCCCAGGCTGGTCTCGAACTCACAACGATCCTCCTGCCTCAGCCTGTCCCCCTCCCTGCCCCCCCAGTGCTGGGATTAAAGGCGTGCACCACCATGCCCAGCTCTTGGGTCACTGGTTCTTACTCTTCCCTCCTGTTCCCTCTCCTGCCCTTTCTGCAACAGGCAGTTTCTCCTGACTCAGGATTATGGGAAGAGATTAGAGGCTGTAAATGCTGGCTGATTGGGTTTGGGAATGCGTCTCTAGTCTGATGGGAAGATAAGGAACTGGCTGTTGGAACAGCCATGAGGAGTCGGGCCAAAGTGTGACAGCAGGTATAATAGAGGCACTCAGGCCCGGAGACACAGACGAGAGGCTTTGGACAGAGGAAGCAGCCCATAGGCCAGTGGCCACTGAAAGTCCTCCTACCCGCCTACTGAAGCGGTAGCTACTGGGCAGCTGTCACTTAGCACGTACTGGAAAGGGCCCTGAAGCACATGGGGCAGGGCTGAGGTGTGGCAGAGAGGGCTTGTGAGTGAGGTGGCTTCAGTGGTTCACAAGCGAGGGGTCAGTCGGGGTGAACCCATAAACCTCATTGGCGTCTTTGAGGAAATGAGGCTGTTCCAGGGGATCCTTTAAGTCTGAAGCTGACCTTTTGTTGAACCGCTTGCTAACTTGGGAAAAACAAGCTCCAAAGCTGGGTTTGCTTAAGAAAGCAGCATCAGTATGTTTAGACACATGGTTTATTAATGGCCCAGGCCATGCTGACTTTCATAGGAAGTTACTCTGGGTGAAGCTCAGGTCAATTTTCCTGTTTTTCAATTCTAATTTTTTTCCCCTGGAAGTGGACCAATAACTACTTAGTATGAGAACTCAAAACATTAATTCTTCATAAGTGTCAGATCAGTAAACTGCACAGCCTGCTTCTCTCCCTGACCCGCAGGGAAGGAGCCGGCCTGGGCAGGGAGGCTCAGGGGTCTCCCTGGAATGTGGCTGCCGGTGGGCAGACCAGGTGGGGGCAGCCAGGGAGCTGTCGGCCTAAACCTCTGCCTTTGCGACGCTGTTTGAGGGACTTGTCACCTCCCTGCTCCCTGCATTCTCATCTACTCTGATTTGTTATTGACAAGCCTGGGGGAACCTTCTGAAGCCCCCAAACAGAGTCACTATTCTTACTGTTCTTTTCAGGGAAGAACCTGAAACACTCCCAAACGCGGAGAAGAGAGCTGAGCTGGCAGGTTCGGGCTGTGTTCTCGTATACTCTTGAGTCACCAGCCTCCCCTCTTGCCCATGTCATATCGTCCCTACAGTTACAAGACCTGAGCTCCACGAAGCAGCAGTCCCACCACATTCTGGATCTGCTCCGAACCCGGAATATCCGAATCGTCACTATCATGTCCATAATTCTGTGGTATGTAAGACCCACCTGCGGCTTCCGGGCACGCTTCTAGAAATGGTTCTTGGGCCTCGCTTACAGACACGGCTCAAACCCAGGTGAAAAGACAGCCCATGTCTTCACTAGTAAAAGGGCTGTGTCTTGTAAGGGATGAATAAATGGGCCTGTCACAATTCTTAATGGGATGGACCCTCGGGAATGGAGAATAAAATGATTGTAGAGACTGTCTGAGGAAGCAGGGATCTCTGGGGAACTCATCAGGTCTGAAGGTGAATCACTGCTCACCGTGGGTCCTTGCTTAGTTGTTCCTGTCCCTCACTTCCTTCCACCCAGGCACAGACAGTGACTAAGGAGGCCGGGGAGGCTTTGGGAAGGATCCCAGTGGAGACACCTTATCCTGCAGGCCACAGAAGCTGCTGAGAGCTTCCTGGATGTGTTCCGTCTGGGATGCTCAGAGACTGACCTGGAGTCAGGGCCAAGTCAGGGCTGCTTCCTCTCCAGATTCCTTCCAACAGGGCATTTCACAAGATATCAGGAAGGAATCTGAGTTACCAGGGAGAAAACACCTCTGGGTACCTGGGTAGCTCTGTGTAGTGGCCAGACCCCTGGGATTCTGGGAGACTTCCTGAGCCTGCTGAGTGTGTGGTGAGGACAGACTTCATTCAGAGTTCTCACTACTAGACTCAACTGGCTTTGCAGCAGCCATCCAGTGCCTGGGAGGTACTGTGAGTCACTCATTTTCAAGGAATGACCCGGGGTACCTCAGGGCAGTGTACCACTCTTTGAGTCTGCCACAAGACAGGACCAGCATGTAGCCTGCACCTCAGTCTTGCCATTCTGTGATGAGTCACCCATGCTGGGCTCACCCAGGCTGTCCTCCCGGCTCTCGAGTTCCCAGAGCACGTCTATTCTTTTCCTTCCTTGTATCAGCTGTGTTTTAAACCTGCAGATGAGTCAAAAACAGTCTGATCCATAAAGGTCTGGTCTGCCAAAGACTCTGAGTCATCAACAGAGTGCCCTGGGGACAGGACCCGGGCACACCGAGGGGCGTGCAGGCGAGAGGACCTGGGGCCGGTGTCAGCTGCCTCGGACCGGCCTCCCCCCGCCTGGCCACCGCGGTCTGCTGGCGGTCTTTCTCCAAATGTTGGGTCTCATGTTGTGCCTTATTTTCTGTTTGCTGCCTCGGTCTCCTTCTGTTGCTGGATTTGGGGAGGTTCAGAGAATAGGGAAGTCGGCTTCTGTAGATGCTGCATCTTAGGAGTTTTAAGGCTGAAGGCAGGTTGGAATTTTTTTAATGAGATAAATCTACCTGAATTGTGTAAGCCCTTGTGCTGGGATACGTGGTATATGGATGCTCTGAGAGCACCCAGGCAAAGAATGTATGTACACCCTCTGGGCCGGGGGAGTTCCCTTCTGTTCAGTGAAGTAAGGCTCAGGGTTCAATACGCTGCTTTCCTACACTCTGCTTAGGGAGCAGCTTAGAATTTCCCCTGAGTAATTGCATTTTCCAAGTTGGGCAGTCAGGACCTACAGACACTGCTTCTATAGCTTTCTTGTGCACTTTCTTTCAGGATGACCATATCAGTGGGCTACTTTGGACTTTCCCTCGACACTCCCAACCTGTATGGAGACATCTATGTGAACGGTTTTCTTTCTGCGGTGGTTGAAGTCCCAGCATACGTGTTGGCCTGGCTGCTGCTGCAGTATGTGCCCCGGCGCTATTCCCTGGCCACCGCCCTCTTCCTGGGCGGCAGCGTCCTTCTGTTCGTGCAGCTGGTGCCCCCAGGTAGGGACCGTGCGCACGCAGTGTCGACTCTTTCTGAGGAGGCACTGACTCTACCCAGCCGGCTTCTCAGTAAAATAATAAAGAGCAAAACCAAGGCGCTCAGAGCTCGCCTGCGGATGTGCGCTCCTGGCCTGGCAGGTCCAGAGTGCCTCCTGGGAGTGGAGTGAGAAGGGGCGGCACAGGGCTGGCAGGTCTCTTTACTCCAGACCTCAGCTAGTACGTTCCTGTTTGCTTTCCCTCCCAGAATAACGGGGAGACAGAGAGATGCCCCTTTACTTTTTCCTCTGGTCCTCTTTTATTACTCATCCAGCCAGCAGCTGTGGAGGGCCTGCAGTGGCCCAGGCGCTGGGCTTGGTGCTCACGACCCCGGAGTAAACCCCAGGCCTCAGGGAGCTCACATTCCAGTTGAGGAAACAGACAGCAAACAAACAAATATAAAATGCTCACTAGTGTTCAGATTATGTTACCTTCTGTGAATAAAAATAAAAGAAAGCGGGGCGCTCGTGTCACAGAGTGGCTTCTGACAGTGTCCCTGAACAGGGAAGTTCAACAGAAAAGAGCGTGATGTGACACAAAGCCATGACATCTGCGAGAACGTTTCCAGAAGAAGAGATAAGAAAGGCAGAGACCTGACAGCCAGTGAGCCTGGCACGTGGAGGAGAAAAAGACAGCTCGTAAGAGCTGAAGGAGAGAGGAGGGAAAGTTCGCGGAGGCCGTGGACAGGGTTCTGTTTCTGAAATTGTTTCAGTATCCCACAGGTTAGGGAGAGGGACCCTTCTTGACAACTCCGAGAACAGCGGACAGGCCCTCATCACGGGTCCTCTGTCCTGTGGTGGACACCGTGCCCAGACTAGGCAGAGCTCCCGGGGACGTGGGCACCTCTGGTAGTCAGGCAGGGATCCCTCTGCAGCCCACAAGAGGCCGGACGGGAGGAGCCAGGAGCGGATGGAGAGGTTTCTCATCTGAGCTCAGAGCAACACATGGGTCATTCAGAGTCTCCTCATGGGACGGCAAGAAGGGCAGACCAGTTTTGCATGGTCTGTGAATTTTCTGAGACTTGAATAAAATGAAAGCATGAGTTAGAATTGAATTCTCCGTTCATCTAAGTCATTGGTGAATTCTGCCAATTTCTGCACTGAGAGGTTCTGCAGTATGAGCTGACTCCCCGACAGACGCCTCAGTCGTGACTTTTGCAGTAGAAGGCAGGCTAATCGGGCTGCAGGGAGCTTCCTCTGGTGGCCTTCAGGTTGAGGAAGATGCTGTCCTCACACAGCTGCAGGCTGCCGGTCTCTTTTAAGTAATCAACTTGGAAATCTTGGCTATAGTCCTTCATCTCAGAAAGTTACAGAAAATGACAAAAAAAAAAAAAAAAAAAAAAAAACCCACCCCTTCCCAAACATTTGGGGAGGAAGATGTTTGTTTCAGGCAAAATAGAAATGGAACTCTCCCTAGCAGCATACCCACTTTCTTTCCTTTGCCTTTCCAGACCTGTATTATCTGGCTACAGTCCTGGTGATGGTGGGCAAGTTTGGCATCACTGCCGCCTTCTCCATGGTCTACGTGTACACAGCGGAGCTGTACCCCACGGTGGTCAGAAACATGGGTGTGGGCGTCAGCTCCACAGCGTCCCGCCTTGGCAGCATCCTGTCTCCCTACTTCGTTTACCTTGGTAAGTCCCGCGGGCCGAGGGCACACTGGAGCGATGGCACACGAGCACTAACCGGCCTTCACGTGAATCAGAGAGCTTGTTACCAGGGAAACAAGCATATATGGCAAACGGGATCCATCTCGTAATGGATCTATTGCTGGGGAAGATTCTCGTCTAGGTGCTTTATGTGTGTGGATAAGACTGGAGACCGTGCTAGGCAAATGCTGGGGAAGATTTTTTTTTTTTTTTTTTTTTTGTGGCACAGAGAATCGAACTCACAACCTCACGCCTGTCAGACAGGCGCTTAAGTCACTGAGCCAAACTCCCGGCCCTGGTTTTTTGAGGCAGGGTCACACTATGTAGCTCAGGCCGGCCTTGCACTCGTGTTGTAGCCCAAGCCGGCCTCGAACTCACAACGCTCCTCCTACCTCAGCCTCCCAAGTGCTGGGATTAAAGGCGTGCGTCACCACACCTGGCTCTGGGGAAAATTTTTGTTCAGGTGCATAGTGAGGGAGGCATTCACTTGTTTTGCATTTGAGCTGTGTGTGTGTGTGTGTATGTGTGTGACTGGGCTCGAACCCAGAGCCTCACGTGTGCTAGGCAAGTGCACCCCCACTGAGCTACACACCCACCTCCAAGGCATTTACTTCCAAGTGGAAACCATTTGACAGAGTGGCCAGAAATTAATGGGAAGGTCACTTTTGTTTCTGTTCTAGACAACTCAGGCCTTCATAAGAAAGTATGGTTTCTTCAGCCTAAGAACCAATGAGTGATTTAAGAAATCAGTTGACTTAAATGGAGACGTTTCTTCTTAGCATCAGAATTTGAAAGGAGCACAAGGGGAAAATTCAAGACTTATAATGAACTGAGAGTTGCTGCACCTTGGAGCAGCTTATACCCTAGTTTTGTCCGCATACAGTCTTCCCAGAGGGCGAGGGCGGGGGCTCAGGGTGGAGCACTTGCCTAGCACGTGTTCAGCCCTGGGTTCAGTCCCTCACAGTGTCCCGTGCCATTTTCTCGTAGCAGTGTCCTCTCCCTTGGGTACTGCCGCATGGCAGTGGCTGCTTCCCTGTATATCCCTAGCCAGTACCTCTCTAGGAAGGACTGGAATCCACCCTGAGAATACCCAGAGTGCTCTGCGAGCAGGCTGCCTAGAACTAACAGCCAATATACCTTCTCATGTAGCTCGAAGGCCAAGCAGACAGGTGGTGACACATCTGCAGAGGCGGAAGAGTTATCTCTGTCCCTAGACAAGTGTTCCTTGGAAACCTCACAGTGGGAGACGGGACTAATCCCGTGCCCTCCACTCATCCCATGGGCGCGCCAGACACTGAGCTGGGCACGGCGGGGTCTCTGGGCACGCCTGTGCCAGCTGTGGCTCTGAGACGTGCTGGATTCCATGGTAGCAGCTCAGGCAGGGCAAGCACTAAGGCCAGTAAGGAAGGCGATGCCTTTTGTAGAGTGCTGGGAGCATGAAGGGATCGGGGGAGACCAAGTCTCACTGCATGCTGAGGCTTATGATCTGTCTGCTTTGCCACAGGTGCCTATGACCGCTTCCTACCTTACATTCTCATGGGGAGTCTGACCATCCTGACGGCCATCCTCACCTTGTTCTTGCCAGAGAGCTTCGGTACCCCCCTCCCAGACACCATCGACCAGATGCTGAGGGTCAAAGGGTAAGGCGGGCTTCTCCATCACAGTGTGAATGCACTGGGTCTTTCAAGCCCCCTGCAGACTCTTTCTCAGCACCTCGGACTGGGTTGGCCTTGAGGGTGGTGAGCAGCAGTGGTCTGACCTGTGTGGACAGCTCTGCGCGCAGCTCCGTGGAGGCCACAATTCTGGGATAGCACACGAACCAGGAGAAACCTTTTTCCTGGGGAAAAGATCCTCATTTCTGGCTGACTTGTTTTGAGACTCTTTGGAAGCTGATTTGTTTCAGGATGTTACTAACATTTGTTTTGCTTATTTTAATAGACTAAAATATAGGCAAACCCCAGGCCTCACAAGGATGTTAAAAGATGGCGAAGAAAGCCCCACAATCCTTAAAAGCACAGCCTTTTAACACAACTTCCAGAAAGCGAGAATTGGAAGCAGAAAGCCTGCATCTTGTCAGAAACATCTTGTGCAGACTCCGGGTCCTTCGGTGACAGAGGGATTTACTGTCTGTCCTGTGACCCTCTGCCTGACCTTCTCACGGACGGGAACCCACCTGTGGTCCCAGGGCTCTTCCTTCCCTCCAGGGACACCGCGGCTACCTGCAGACAACTTAAACGCGTCCCAGCCGTTAGCCGTGGGCCGGGCACCTCCAGAGGAGTTACCGACTCACCAGGACCAGAGGGGTTCGGCAGGATGTGTGCAACATCTGCTAGATACACTTTCTAGTCTCCAG
The DNA here is from genome assembly GCA_004363535.1 of Dasyprocta punctata. NCBI lineage: Eukaryota > Metazoa > Chordata > Mammalia > Rodentia > Dasyproctidae > Dasyprocta > Dasyprocta punctata. Next base: position 163,134 of record RJWM01001158.1, read on the forward strand.
ACTACCTGAAGAGACCTCTGGTGAAATCAGAGGTCTTCAGTTTTCTCCCTTCTTTTCCTAAGTGTTGAATTTTAAAGGAAAAGAAGTAATTTCACAGAGTTTGATTTCTCACCTTTTCTCAGTCACTAAGGATGTTAACTGGGATTGTCGCGTACCCACTGCACAAGAGCACAGGACCAGGGACCTAAAGCTGACTGAGGAGGCGAGGACCGAGCGACCCAGAGCATGGGCCGGGCAGTGATCTGTGACCACTCGGTGTGGCCACAGGGTGGACTCGTCTGCAGCCGGCCAGAGCACTGGGCTTGTCCAGGCCCATGTGAAACGCGTCGGTCCATCTGCCTTCATTGTCCACTACCCTGTAAATCAAACCTCCTCCACACGAAGCTTCCCCTCTGTGGCTGGAGGAAGCGTATCAGTGAGAAACGGTCTCTTTCCTCAGAACTGAAAGAGGATTTCGCTTTGTTTTGTTTATTGTTATGTCCCCACCTTAAGTTATTCGCCCTCCCGCAGGGGCTTGAGAAAGGCTGTTTCCTGGTTGTTTCTCTTTTCTTCTTTTTTTCAGCCCAGAACGACTCTGGCAATGGTGTGTGATTGCTGCTACACGGGCCTCCCCAGCCTCCGCCACTAGCACTCCTCTGAGTGCCAAAAACAGTCTCATCGTGTGTGTTCCTTCTGGGAGACCCAAGCATGAGGAAAACTGTCAAAAAGAAACGTAAATCATGTTCACAGTCTTTGAGGGTAGCTCGCTTCAGTCATATCGTATCATGGGGAGATATTTGTGTTCAGCATAATCGTTTCCTTCCTGATTATGTTGCCATGGTACTCCTAAAGCACATACTTTATTTAGGTTTTTTTGTTTGGTTTTGTTTTTGGTTTTTTTGGCGGGGTACCAGGGATTGAATGCATGACCTCGTGCTTGCCAGGCAAGCGCTTGTGCCGCTAAGCTAAATTTCGGGCCCTTTATTTAGTTTTTTTAAAAAAATGTATTTTTGTGCAAGCTACTGAAGTGCCTTGAGAAATGAGATAGTTCTAATAAATGAAATAATTTTTTTAAATAATAGCAACTGTCTTCAATCCTATTTTCAGAATTTGGTGAGCCCTTGCTGCCAAACTCTGTCAGTCTGGGCTAACTGTGGTGGTGGGTTGAACTGTAAAGTGACTGTTTGATCCTGCGCACTGGAGATCTTCACTGATTAACTGACTCTTCTTGTACAGGTGTCATCCCGGCCCTCCTCAGAGCAGCACTTCTCCACATTTAATCCTCATGGGAGCAAGAGGCCAGGGTACAGGAATAGAGGCTAAGGAGACAGGGAAGGCAGACCAGATACCAGATGCCTTCCCAGGTTGACCAGTGTCAAGGACAGGGTTGCTCTGTGGAGCCGGGCGTGGTGGATAAACCTATAATCCCAGCACTTGGGAGGCTGAGGCAAAAGGATTGCTATGAATTTGAGGCTAGACTGGGCTGCACAGTGAGTTCAAGGCCAACCTGAACTACACAGTGAGGCCCTGTCTCAAAAAAAACAAACACAAAAACTCCATGAACTGTACCTCCAAACCATCTGTGCCATGGATTAAAGAGGGAAGTATTAATTTCTTGGCACCCGTTCCTCAGAGGCAGCCCCTTAGGTGCCACCAGCCCACATTTCCAGGTTACACAGGCATGGATCCCAAATGAGTCGGGTAGAAAGCCTAGAGGTAGCACATTGCCAGCCCAGAGTGACTGGCTGCATCTCAGCAAAGCTGCCTGGGGCCTGCGGGACTGGGGGATGTGGTGGGGCAGAGACAACTGGGGTTGGGGGTTGTCTTAGTTACTTTTCTCTTTTTTTTTTTTCCCCTTTTCTCTCCTTGCTGAGACAAAATACCTGACACCCAAAATGAAGGAAGGAAAGGTTTATTTAGCTCACTGTGGAGGTTTCATTCCCTCATCAGTTGGCTCCAAGGCAGGGAGGCATGACACAGGGGCAACACTTAAAGGTGGCAGAAGACAGCAAAAGCAACAAGAGCAAAAATAAGAGGGGAGCAGGCCTCCTTTCCTTCCTCATATTGTAAGCGGGCTCCCCGCCCCGCCCCCGGGTCGGTGTGGCACTCACACCATCTCTGTCTTCCTCTTACACAGGATGAGGATGGTTATAAAGTGAAGCCCTTGGCCCTCTGCTGAGTGGCTTAGTTAAGCTTCTAAACTTCTCAGGTTGACACAATGTATCAACCATAATGGATAGGGCACCAGCCTGTCTGAAGTCTACACAAAATCTGTCACCAAGTTACTTGGGCTAGAGTGTGTGGGTGGACCTGTATAAGAGAATTTAAGACATATATTTTGGCATAAATCATGTGTTTTCCTAGAGTCCTGAGACACACCCCTGAAGATTTCATCTAGGGCAGACGGGACCTAATCTCAGAGACAGTCCTCAGAGAAGCCACCAGAGACACTCGGACATCGTTTCTGTTTGTGGCCAGCCAGAGGGCAGCAGCAAGGTACCTGACTGGTGCTTTGCCCTGGAAGCCTCCCGAGAAGCTTTCCTTCCGGCTGTGTAAAGGAGGTGTGGGGATACGCTTTGCACACGGACAGTGTGCGTGCTGCCTGATCACATCTCACGGGGCTGGTCTGCTGGAGAGATCTGAAACATTGACCGTTTATGCCACTTTACGTTATCAACCAAATAGTTCTGAAATTTCCAAATGCCCTCGTATAATTAACCTCCCCCTCCCAAAAGACAAGCATTTAAAAAGTGAATACTTACAAATACTTTTCACCAAAACTAACCAAATAAGAATCAGCGTAACAGTATCCTTGCAAAATTGAAGGGAAAGCTGGGTGTAGTGGCCCATGCCTGTGATTCCAGCACTTGGGGGACTGAGGCAGGAGGGCTGGGCTACATAGTGAGTTCAAGGCCAGCCTGAATTATATAGCAAGACCTTGTCTTGAAAAAAAGAAAAATACAAATGAAGGGAAAAAGGGAAGAAGTAGAGGATTCTGAACTTGTACCCAATCTCTTGAGCTAACAACGTTTGTTACAGACCCTTAAACTCCCAAATCGGGCCAATAGCAGGTTGATTAAAAGCCTCTATTTTCCCTTTTTGAAGATTTTTGGAAACCAAAAATGAATGAAATGGAGAAAATAGGCAATGGAGATGACTCTGAAAGGAGTGAGATTGCTTAAAAGAAATGCTAACAGGAATCCTGCAGGTTGAAATAAAGGACAGAAGATGTAACTTGAATCTAAGTGAAGAAGTAACGAGTAAAGGTGGCTACCTTGTGAAATGTAAGGGAGTATTCATATATTTTTCTTCTGCCTTTTTCCTACATGATTTAAAAGATAACTGCACAAAGTAGTAATGATAAATTTATGCTGCTGGGTTCACAATGTGTGAAGATGTAACCTGTGACAACACCAATCTGAACAGGGCAGAGCTGAAAGCAAAATTTTTGTATATTACTGAAAACTACTTGGCATTAATTTAGACCATGATCTTTATGAATTATAGTAACTGAGGCAACCATTGAGAAAAGTATATCGTAGAAAAGATACAGAATTTAAAACAATACCCTAGAAAATATATTTAAGACAAAAGAAAGCAGTAATGGAAGAAGCAGGGGACAAAAACAATAAAAGACAATAGAAAACAAGTGGACGAATGGCAGAAGTAAGCCCTTTCTTATCAGTAATCATATAAATGTAAATGTAACGCATCTATTAAAAGACAGAGATTGCCGGGCATGGTAGCACGTGCACAAAACGTGTCTAAAAAAGACAAAAAAGGGGCCGGGGATGTAGCTCAGTGGCACAGTGCCTGCCTGGAAAGCTCAAGGGCCCAAGTTCAATTTTCCATACCAAATAAACAAAAAAAAGGAGATTGGCTGAATGGATTAATAAATGATGTCCCACCTCTATGGAACTAAATTTAGATTCAGTGATATGAATAGGTTGAAAATAAAAGGATAGGAAAAGATATTGCATTCAAACATAAGCAAAAGAGAGTTTGAAAGGCTATAATAGCCAGGTGTGGTGGTACACACCTGTATTCCCAGCACTTTGGAAGCTTACGTAGAAAGATCACCATGAGTTCAAGGACAACCTGGGCTCCATACTGGGTTCAAGGCCAGCCTGAACTGCATAGTGAGACCCTGTCTCAAAAGAAAAAAAAAAGCGATAATATTATCAGACAAACTTTAACACAAAAATAGTGACAAAGGCTGGGAATATAGCTCAGTGGCATAGTGCCTGCCTGGCAAGTACAAGGTCCTGAGTTCCATTTCCAGTACCAAAAAAAAGAAAAATAGTGACAAAGATAGTCACTATATAAAAAAGCCAATTCAAGAAGACATCACAGCCAGTAGCAAGGGGTGATGGCACACACCGGTAATCCCAGCACTTGGCAGGCAGAGGCCAAGAGTCAAGAGTTGAGGCTGGCCTGGGCTACACAGTTAGTTCAAGGCCAGCCTGAACTACACAGTGAGATACCCTGTCTCAAACAAAACAAAACAAAGATATCACAGCCATGTGTGGTGGTGCATGCCTGTAATTCTAGCACTCTAGGAGGCTGAGGCAGGAGGATTTCAAATTTGAGCCCAGCCTGAGAAGCTCAGCAACTAAGCAAGACTCTGTCTCAAAAAAAAAAAAAAAAAAAAAAAAAAAAAAA